>PVLD010016418.1:0-45059 GCA_004027595.1 Dinomys branickii | reverse complement strand
AAAGAAAGAGACAGAAATGTATGTATGTATATATGAATATACATATATGCAGGAGGGCTAACATGGTTCTACTATTGTATTATATCACTTAATGCTAAGGAATAATTGATGACGGGTTATTTGATCAATCTTGTATGTCTGTATGTGTTATCCTGAACACACACTTCGAAGATATCAATATGCAAAGCAGCAACTATTGTTGTTTTTTTTTTGTCTTTTGTTTTCTGTTTTTTGTGTTTTTCTGTTGTTGAGATGATTAATTGTTTGACCAATTTCGCATGTCTGTATCTGTGTTCATGTATATACACTTCAAAGATACCAATAGGTAAAGCAACAACCATTGTTGAGTCCATGTCACCTTGTCTGTAAATCAGTTTTGATTGTACTATTTCTTATGCTAATTTGTGTCTGTTTGTTAATATGTTTTCGTGCTTTTATTTAAAAAAAAAAAAAAAACTGCAAGGGCCATGTGCCCAAAGGCTCTTCCTGAACTACCCTGCTATCTTCTCTTGGTGGCCTTGTTTTGTCCCTCCTCAGGAGTCATCGGAAACAGGAGAACCATCTCTCCAAAGAAAATAAGCAATACAGTGTGTGCCATATAAAATGAAGGGAAGAAAAGAACATCTTAGGTAAATACCAGACTACTTATTTCATGATTTTTAAATGTCATTTTTGCTCCAATATTGACTTTTTTTTATGGAGGATGAATTATAGATCTGCAGCACAGGGGAGGCTGGGGTTTCTTTTCTTCGACACAGCTGGTCAAGTTAAGCATTGAAGTCATGGTAATTAGTTATGAGTTTCTTAGGCCACTGAGAAAACTGGAAGGTGACCCTCAGGGGAAGACAATACACCCAGGAAAGAACCAGAATAGGCAAGAAAGAAGCACAAAACAACATCCCAATCTTGTTGCTACAAACAGATGTTGCCGCGGGCACTTGCTTGCAAGAACAAAATACAATACAATCCCTCATTTGTCTGAGCATGCTTCTCTCTCTGCAAAGGGGTTTGGAGGCAAATTATTTCAGGGTTGCAGGGGCTAGTGAAAGGCAGTGAGATTGGAAGTGCTTGTGCTTCTTGGTGACCTAAGGTCTCTGAAATGAGGCTGAGGGAAGCAAAAGGGGTTGAGCTGGGGTCAGGGGGAGACCTGGAGCTAGAAATAGGGTCAAAGGGTGGAGGAGACAACCACATTTCCAAGAAAAGGTTTCAAAAAACTAGCTAGAAGGAGCAGATCTGACCTGAGATTTCTGGAGGGAGGTCACAGGAGGCTAAAGGGGAAAGAAAGAAAGAGAAAACCAAGTTAGTGCCACCCCTGCCCTGTACTCTGATTTTGATAACTTAGTGCCTATGTAGACAGACATGCAGCCTTAAAGCAATGTGGATTGAATTAGTGAAATTCAATTTACATAGACAAAAAGAAGTTAATTCAGACAAAAGGGGTTAGGATCCAGTGGAGGTGGAGTGGGAGAAAATCTTTTTTGTTGTGTTTGGAAAAGTTATTTGTTTTTTAAACTGAGTCGAATGGATTAACCTGTCTGATTTCCAATTTCTTTGCACAGACATGGAAGTCTACAGTACTTTTATGATTTGATTTTCCAAAAATCACATTGTTCCTGAGACGCTAAAGACAAATATTGCCACAAACTCTAATTACTTAAATTTTGAATTTGTTCTTCATCTATCTTCCTTGATCCAACTGCTTGTATAACAGTGAGCCATTTCTAGGGGCAAACAATACAACTGAGATAGCTAATATTCATTGAAACTTGTTGTGTGCCTGGCACTGTATTTGTAAAAAAATTACTACCCAATGCACATTTATATATGCGTATCTATGTAAGACATCCATACAAGTCTGTATGTGCTGGTGCCAGACAAATTTTAAGAGGTTTATGTGTGCTGTATCACGGGATTTCACAGCTGCAATATAGGTACCTTCTCTTTACAGATGAAAAAACTGTGGCCCAGTGAAGTTAAACGACTTGCCCCCAGATTATACAGCTGGTGGGTAATGGAACCAGTATTCCTGCCAGGCTATGGGTTTGGATCTGGTCTCCCATCTGTGACACTAATTTCATGTCCCTTGAAGGAGAAAGGCAGCATTGTCCTGTTCCCATTTTACAAATACAGAGACTGAGACTCAGGGATTAAACTGCTGAGTGAGCAGGACAGCCAGGATTCAAATCCAAGCCTGATAAAATCCCACTGCAGCTAGAAGAGAAACCACAGCAGGAATGCTTTAGAAGACCTGAACTTTTTGCACTTTGTTGTACACATAACTTGCCAGGGGACCTCATTAAATATGGGTTCTAATTCTATAGCCCTCAAGTGGGGCCCATGGTTGTGCACTTCCAAAAGGTTCCAGGTTCCTTAACCTTGAAATTGCTGTTAGCTGGTTGAACTGTCACCTGTGTCACTAGCTTGAAAAACTTGAAGGCTGGATGCTGATTACTACATGTCTCCAACTGCCAACCATCAAGGTATTAGATATTCTCAACAGCAAAGGGGGTTCCAGACCAGCTAGACCAAATGAAACACCATGTTGACACTCTGGACAGCCTTGGGTTCATTATAATCTGATTATAATGATTAAAAAAATCACACTCTCCAGCAACATGACAGATCTGACCATGGCCAAGTTAGAGAAGAAAATGGTGGAACCCTGACTGTTGGGAATATCTTCCTCTTCCTATGAAAAAATGAGTGATCGTGTACATACTGTACCCCATTATGGCCCAGCCCTGGTAAAAACCCAGATGCCAACCTGCTCCAGGAGAGGGTAATTTTAAAGCATGAGCTACCCTCCTCCATTTATTGTCCATGAAATAAAACTTCTCACCTGTTCCTAGAACTATTTGATTATTTGAGAATGGTATTGAGTAAGAAAAGAACCTACAGATTTGGTAGCCCCAGTGCAGATATTATTGTGGCACAGACCACATTTTGAGAAGTAAGGCTTAAGGTTTGGGGCCATGAAAGAGAAAGGTTTCCTGGGCTGGAATCCCACCCTGTCAGTGTCTGTGGAAAGGATGTCTTGGAAGTAGTAAGGGAATGATAGATGGGAAATTTAGCTTGGAATTTTGCAAAGTAAATTCTCTGTTTTCTTTTCTGAAGCAACATGCAAATCCATTGAACTTCTGACAGTTTCTTTGTTGAGTACCATTATACTCTTTTTAATTTACTAAAATCCATATCACTGTCAAATTCATCCTAAATGTCATCACTTTCTCTATAGGATATCCCTTTAAATTTCTTTTACATACCTTCCCTTTTGATTTGCATTTATGTTCTTTTGTTCTGGTCTATCTAATAAACTCAAATTGATCTTGACTAAGAATTTATGAGACACATTGTGTTTAATACTTCATTCAGATGGCTTCTTAATGACTTACTTTTAGAACTAAATATAGAATCCCATTTTACCTCTTTCTCTTCAATCAGAAGATCCTCCACTTAATTCATTATCTCGAATTTCTTGCAGTATTCTTACTCTCCGACTTTGTTCATTCCTTTTTTCTTTAAAAACCAGAACTAGATTCTAAACCTCAAGTCTATATGTCAACTGTGGCTTAGCCAGCTCCTGAGAAGGCAGGAGTACAATATCCTGGAATTCATGATTTATGCCAAGCCCCCTCGTCAGTCTCGTGTCTACTGCCAACTGAGCTGAAAATTGAAATGCTGGCTCTGTCTGTGGACTCAGACTCTGTTCCTCTGTTGTGTTAACTAATTCATTACTAACCCTAGCTCTGAGTGTTTTGCTTACCCAAGAGCACCTCATACTGAAGAGTTTAAATTTCATATACAGTCTCTATATTTCTTTCCCTCACTGATCAGACTTATCCAAGGCAAAACTGATATCCCTCTGGACACTAATTTTCTCCCCTATTGTGTGGCATCCTCATACAGAACTCACAGGCACACTGCAATCCTTCATTACCTGGAAACATACAAAGTGCACAAGCCCTTCCAAAGGAAAATGCAACTCAAAAGCCAAATGAGGTAAATCATGTTATTTGACCCACTCTGGGACAGTTTAAGGAGTATTACATACTGATACACTGCTGTGTCTTAAGGTGATGAGAAGAGTCCCATCAGAGACCAAAGCAGGTTTTGAAAGAGGGGACCACCCCTGCCACATACAGATGCAGTCTTGCTGATGACCATTGGTAGACCTACGACAAGAAGTATACAACGCATCATTCAACCATGGGAAAATGATAACAAGTCAAGCTGGATCACCATGGTTAGGCACCCCCAACAGGTAGGCAATCAACGCTGTCTTGATCTTTGTTTATAGCTGCCTATTTCACTCTGTACCTAACCTACATACGTGTAACTATTTGCAGTTGAAATGATGTTGTGTGTGCACTTTATCTGTCATTTAGAAATTCAACTTCACTGTAATTTACCTTTCCAGCCTTAGTATGTTGGAAATGTGGTTATTCTACAGCATGTTTTCTGCTTATGCCTACAGAGATAGTGTAGACAAGATCCACAAGTTCTTCATCCTTCCAAGGTATCATAACTCCTCTTTATACATGATTTTCCTTTGCATGGTTTCAGTCACCCATGGTTAATGATAGTCTGAAAATATATGGAAAATTTCAAAAATAAATGGTTCATATGTTTTAATTTATTTTATTTTTTATTTTAAAGATAAAAGAATGAAAACATCTTAATGAACATGTATACATTTAGAAAATAACACAAAAACCACACAAGCAATACAGAATCTCAGACAAGGTGATAGGAAATTAACAATGATTGTTGTATGACATATTGATATCTTCAATTTGGATACTCAAACAAATATGGACATGTAAGATTGATCATACACTTAAACATTAACTGTTTGTTTTAAATTTTCCACACTGTTCTGAGTGGCAAGATGAACTGTCATGCTATCCCTCTCTGTCTTGCCTGAGGTGTGTATCTGTTCTTTGCCTCGAGTATCTACGCCAGTATGTGCTACCCATCCATTAGTTACTTAGTGGCCATCTCAGATTAGTAAATGTACAGCATCATAACACTTGTTTTCAGGTAATTGTTATGTTACTTATTAATGGCCCCAAAGCACAAGAGTAGAGAAGCAAAATATGCACAAAGCGTGGAAAGAGAGATTAACTCTGGTCTATGTTGCAATGCTTCGGGACACAGAGGAAAAAACATAGTGTATATAAGGTTCAGTGCAGTTCATGGTTTTGGGCACCCCCTGGGGATCCTATATTATTAGTTCCCAACACAGCCTTTACCCTGACCTTTGGGTTTCAGACTCCTCTAAGAATAATTCTGCCCCTTTTTAAGAACTCTCAAACTAATTACTCAGCTCACTGCACAACTGGCTGTCTTTCATGGATTGCAGGGCAAACATGATCATGTAGGCCTTGTAATAAAATATTCATACTCCCAGACTTTTTCTGTGTTCAGACTTAGTAGTCTTACCAGGTACAACATATAGATTATTTTAAAAATGGAAAGTACTCCCCAACCTTTAAAATGGGAAAAACTTGCATGATATCAACTTACTTTCATTTAGGAAATGCTTTTGAAGAAGTCTGGCCACGTCAGGACTAGTCTTGTTTGGGTGCATCTATCGCAGGAGTTGATGGGGTGGCTTCCAGCACTGCCTTTCAACCTTCTGGGCAACTTATTCACAGCACTTCTGCATATTTAAACCACAGGAAAGACTCCTAATTTCAGGACCTACAAAACTCATAGGATGCCGTCGTGCTCGGATGCCTGCTCTCCTTTCTATTAGCTCTTCTCCACTGTGCTGCAAGCATCACGTCTGCAGGAAAGTGTTGTGATCAGAATACATAAGTTGGACCCCACAGCATGTGACTGACAACACTATTCATGAAGTGGTCCCAGAGAATGCTGGCCAACATCTCATGAGCCCAGAAAAGTCATAAGATCCTGGAGCCAATTTTCACAATCAATGTGTTCCTCCCTCCTGCAGAAGGTGGTACAAATGCTATCTAGGAAACATTGTGGGTGTTGCTTCTGAGTCAAGAAAGCCCCTCTGCAGAGGTCTCTGTCCCCTCTTGCCAGAATCTGTTAAGTCTTCCATGTCTCTGAGCTCAGCAATGACAGGAGAGTGCTACATCTCTGTCACTTGGCTGATCTGTTTCTTACAGAAGGTCATCTGTGAGCTGGGGCAGCTTGCTGATTGACACTGTCCTCACTGTGATGGGTGAGGATGGTTAAATGCACACACAGGCATCCGGGCAACATTCTGCACTGGGGTCACATATATGCAAACACATGAATGTATACATTTAATTGGGTTATAATCTATTGACCATAGATACCAAGGCACCAAGCAAGCAATTAGCAAAACAGCTTTGACTAAATATAGTTAGCACTAAATATAGTTGGTTAATTGGTATTTAATATGCTTATTAAATGTCAATTAAGTATCTTTAGCAATGAATTGGTACCTAATTAACTTACTATAGCTATCCTGTTACTTGACATTTGAACAGCTAAATATTCTCTACAAGTTTAATGTTTTAATAAGAAACAAATTATCCATGTATTGCTCATGAATTTTTCAGTTAGTTTAATGGGATTTAAATGTATCTCCTAACTTGGATACATGTTTTTCTTATAATCAACTTACACTTCAGCTCTCTTTTAAACTTGGAAGGCTGATTACATGAGAGGACAAAGCTCTAGAATTAGCTTTTACAAAGTGTTCTAATCTTGGTTCTACCACTGGGTACCCTGTGTTATCTTAGAGGTGTTTACTGTTCTGGAACTGCAGTGTCCACATCCGCTGCTTGACATTAATACTGAAATTTGCAGGGCTGGGGCTATAGCTCAATGGTGCAACACTTTCATGTGCAAAAATCTGGATTCAATCCTCTGTACTGAAAAGAAAAAGAATACAAGTTGCAAAAATCGTATCGTATATAAGCAGAAAAAAAATCAAATGAGCAAAATATCTTCTGAAAAATAATGACTAAAAATTCTTAGGAAAGTTTAGTGTATAGTCAGTCATTATATTAACTGAATCTTCATGTAAAAACCCTTGAGATGGTTTATTGTTAGAACAGAAATCCAGTGATGTCTAAAATGTCCCTAAATAGTGTAAATTTGGTTTTATTAAATCCCCAATTGGGAGGGACAGCTTGCATTGAGGTACTTGGGCTTCTCTCCCTAATACATATGTCACCTTCTATATCTATCCGCTCCTGCCCATGGTTGCATTTGTTTGTTAACTTGACCATGTAGCAATCTTTTATCCTGAAATTGTTGGTTTGTGACCATGTAGTTATTTTATCCTGAAATTGTTGGTTGGTTACAATGGCTTTACCTCAGCTATGTTGTATTTAAGTGTTTTCTTTATTTATTTTAAGGTCTTAACTAATCTCTGGGTTAATGCCTCTATTTGCTTGCCTTTGAAGTTTTGTCCGTGATTGAGGATCTCGGCAGCTTTCCTGGTGGCTAGTGGAGGCGCGCAGCCATGAAAGTACTGCATCTCCATTTGTGTTCACTTGTTTTACATCTTCTGCACTTCGTAAACAAGGGTTCTTTTATTAAATACTTGCAATAATTTTAGTGCCAGTTCCCCGATCTTGGCTCACAATGTGAAAGCCTTCGCACTCCTCACACATTTGCTTTGCTTAAGCTATAAAATGTGATAAATTAAGTAGAGAAGGGGTGCTCAGTGTGTCTCACTCAGAATTTGTTGTTGGATCACTGATAAATGATCTCATGGCTTGTGCTTATTCTGTTTTTCAAAGTCTTTGTGGTTTCAGACTATGGCCATTATTACTGACTAATTTATAGAGGTTGCAGTCAGCCCTGTTGAGCGGCTTAGCTCAGTTTTGTTTCCAGGGGCAACATACATTGTTGGAGTTAATTGTCCCCTAACCACTTTTTCCATATGGCGGAGTGAGTCTCTCTGTAATAGCTTTGGAATGATTTATCCAATGCTTGTCATTACCTCTTGGATATTGCTCGGGAGGTTTCATGGATCTTTGTTGGGCCATAGCCTATCACCGATGTGAATCTGTTGAAACTGCTACCTAAACTCACCAACTACCTTTGTTTCATCTTCTGTGTTGAGATTATTTGTAATATTTTCTCTACATGAGAAAGATTGCTATTATCCTTATTACTGTTGTTAATATTATTGGTGTACAGGTGCAAAAATATTCCTATTTCTACTATTTCTAAATCACCCTCTCTGGACCTAAAATTAGTGATTAGTGCTCTATTAGTCATCCATTGATAGATATAGGTTCCCAATTCATGGTGCAAACTCTTGCAGGCTTTCAGTGAAGTTGGAAGAGACGATTCACCAGTGCATGTCTGCTACCCCAGTAGGCTTATGAAACACAAGGCAGTGTCTATAGCTGGGTTCTGTTCAGGAGATGCAGTCTCTCAACTCCTGTCCACTAATGGTGGGAGCCTGGAAAAGTGACTTTTACCCCTGATTTCTGCTTCTATAAATGGGGAATAAGAAAATAGTACTTACAAGGAGGGTTGGTGAGCAGCATAGTAGGATGGTGTGTTTAAAGGATTGAGTATAACATCTCACACATGATAAGATCTCGAAAGCAAGAAGTTGGTTACTACTGAAAGTGAATATTTTTCTAAAATAGCTCAGTACTATGAGTTAAGCAAGTAGAAGATGGCACTTTAAGGTATGCTATAGCTTTATTAAATTCCAATAAATTATAGCAACACCATGTGCTGAATGTTTAGACTTTGAAAACAGACACAGAACACCTGGGCGTTCTACTACTGCCTTCTTCACAAAAGAAAAGGAAAAAATCACTTTTCCATCTCTGTGTAATAAACTGTCTTAGCTTCACCTGGCATTTGTAGAACACACTATGTGTGGAAAATGTTGATATTCTGTTCTAACCTAGGTGTATCAGGCCACTAGAGCAAAGACATTCTAATTTTCATGTCAAGATGATAACTGGATTATTTAGGTGTCAAAAGTACAAAATGTGCATTGTACCTTTTTCTGCCTTTGTATAATGAGATCCTGTATGGAAGATGTATACACAATAGTCTTGCATAAGTCAAACAAATAAGCATGATCTATGCCAGGGAAGTGGAGCAGAATAACACTTAGGAACCAGACACTGGCATTCAAAGAAAGTTGGCTCATTAAAGCTACCTGCTAAGACTTAGTCCTTAGATAGACCTAACTGGCAGGTGTCAGTTCATTCAATGAGGCTTTCATTTAAAAAAAAAAAGAATTATTTTTTGTAACAAGCAATCAAATTGAGTCTATATTACTTCATTTTCCACTCTGAATTTGTAGCAGAAACACACACACACACACACACACACACACACACACCCCTAAAACCTTAAAGCAATTCAAAATCATTGAGTGTTGAGTACCTACTGTACCCAGGCATGCACTGTGGTAGACTCTGGGGAACTAAAGATGAAGAAGTCAAGCAGCTTATGATCTAGCCATGGAGACAGAGGCTTGTATCTCTTTCTTTCTTCAGAATGATAATGCAATACAAACAGAACACAGAGGAGGTAGCAGGTGATTCCACTAGAAAATTGGGGTGAGGGATGCAGAGAAAGAGGGAACATACTGCTAAAAAAACTATATAATTTGTTTCTTAGAAAGCTAAGGTTATTTATACTTTAGAGTCAATAGAATTTTAAGATCAATGCCTGTGAGATTGAAACCCTTGGCATACTCTTGCCAAATGTGTGAATATATTTGTTCATATTGCCACCAAAAATAACTAAGTTACAATGAGAATTGCAAAAAGATAGAAATAAAGACCTTTTCATGAAGCACTCTATCTCTCATTTCAAACTGGCTGGTTGTTAAATCAAAATGAATGGTTCTTTTGCTCTTAAGTAAAGATAATTTACAACTAAAAAACTACCTCCTGTCACATACTTGTTTTAATATTAACTGATTTCTGACAACTGCCCAGAAACTTAATTAACATTGGCATGTATTCATAAGCTCTGATCCTTGATCTCCTTTCCCTTAAATCATTAGTGTTATTATTTAAAGAGTGTGCATAAATTATCCAACATTCTCCTCTGGACCCCTTGAAGCTGCTCAGGTACCTGAACTCTTGCAGTAGTGTGACTGCTCACATGGTGGTTCCAAACAGTTCTGTCACTTTCATTCGCCATTCTTCCTTCAATGTTGGCCTTCCCAAAGCCAGATCAGTCCGTGCCACTCCTGTGCTCCAAATCCTAAGTTGTCAAAATATACACAACTTATTCTGGCAGTGCCACCTTAGAGTCATTCATTTAAGAGAAGTCAAAGCAAGTACACTGCTCTAATGATCAGGGTCCTTGCACAGCCAGCCCTCCGTAGCCACAAATGCTGTATTTGCAGAGTAATCAACAGCAGATCACATGCATTTTTTCTTTTAAATTGCATTTTGTGCTGAACATACACAGACATTTTCCTTGTCATTATTCCCCAAACAGCAGAGAATAGCACCTATTCCCATAGCATCTACATGGTATCAGGTATTACAAGTGGTCTAGACCTGATTTCAAGTATAAGAGAAGCTGTGTTAGGTTATATGCAAATGTGACACCCTTTTATTTAAGAGAACGCACATTCTTGAGTTCTGGTATCGTGGAGGGGTTTGGAACCAAACCACAGGGGATACTGAGGGATGGACTGTATTAGAATATTTTGCCTAACAGTGCCTCAAATGTGTTTACCACATCATTATTTATGACTTTCCTCATAATTCATGTTCCAGCTGTAAATGGTTAATAGTGTAGAATTAGTAAAGGAAGGAGGAACCCTCCCAAAACTGACAGAGCAGACTAGGAGCATCTATGAATGAACAAACCCTTCCCCCCATGCCGGAGTCCTGTCCTCAGTGCTGAGAATCATGGGATAAGGGATTGAAGGGAAAAGCATGGAACATTTTTTCTTTATCCAGTCAAAAAGGCCAAGATCTCAACACACACTGTAAATGATGACAGTATCGGTCACAGCCTTAATGCCCACATAAAAGAGCACTTGTGAGACAGTCACCTTCCTGCAGCCTCCTCGTGAATCCCTGGCGTGTCCCGGCCACTTTCAAATCATCACACTCTTTCTTCTCCATGGCAACGGGGAGCCCAGAAGGCCCCAGCATCTAAAGCACTTTCTCCCCAGGGCTACTCCTAACTCAAGAAGAAAGTTTAAAACTCCTGACAAAGTCTCCTGTCTTCTCCCTTCATGTTCCCTCTAGCATTTCCTTTTCTGTCTCCCTGTGTGATGTGAAGTATTACAGCCTCAGAAACACAATGTTCTGCAAATACTGGAGAACTCAGAGACCAAAGAGGCAGTGAGCAAGCGCACCACACACCACGGGAAGTGACAGGCACAAGCTGAAGGGGAAAGGTGTGCCCTTGCCAGGTTGTGTTCAAGGGCAGAGGTTGAGCACAGGGAAATTTTACCAGGGGAATCAGGCACAAAGACAGCCTGTAGTATTCTAGAAATGTCCAGCTATACTGCCTGCTTGCTGGTGTTGCCTTCTCATGAATGTCTCTATAGCCTTCCTTTCCTTGGACTTTTTCATATGCTTATAATTCAGGTTAAAATATTTTCTTCTTTCTGTATTTCCTTCCTTTGTTTCCTTTCCCTCCTTCCTTCCTTCCTTCCTTCCTTCCTTCCTTCTTTCCTTCCTTCCTTTTTCCTCCCTTCCTTCCTTTCTCCTCCCTTCTGCCGTCTCTCCCTTCCTTCCCTCTCTCCCCCCTTCCTTTCCATTTTTCCTTCATTCTTCCCCCTCCCTCTTTCCTCCTTCCCTCCCTCTCTTCTTCCTACCCTTTTCTTCCTTATAAGCTGGAGCTTGAATCCAGAGCCTCACACATGCTAAGCATATGCTCTTACACTGATCCATACCCCCATTCCCTGAAACATTACAGACATTCTTCATTTAAGGGCCAAGTTCTGGTCCTGCACCTAAATTGTTAAATGAATTAGTCACTAAATGAGGAGCTGTATATAGTACATACCAAGAAATGGTCAAAGGAGACTCCAACTTGATAACTTTGCTTTTACTTGCATAAACCTTGAATACAGCACTGTAATGTGTAACAAAACATAAAGCGATTGTACTATACAGTACAACCCACAAGAAATTACTGTATTGTACTGTAGAAGAAGCCACCGTAAGGCCACACTGCCACTCACATTCCTGCGTGGTAAGTTTAAATGTGAGTTGTAAATCTGGATGCATCTCTGTCATTATACAGTCATATCATTAAGTGAGTAATATTTTATATTTCTAAGTAAATTATGCCTCTTCTATCAATTTTAAGATGTCCTTGATTATCCTCTCCTTTTTTCTGTTCTCCATATAGTAGAAGTGAGGCTGCACTTTTTCCCTTTTTGAGGAAGAGGCTGTAGTCCAGGAATTGGGGGATGGGTAGTTTGTGAGCCATTTACTAGGAGGTAAAGAGCAGATAGGGGTAGATGAGCATGTGAGGCTGAGGAGAACCACTGGCAGGAGCCTAACTTACACAACTGAGGCACATGAGTTTATTTACAGATTTTAATATTGGGAAAAATAATCACGGGCATAATATGGAAAGTGTTCTATAAAGAAAACCACAAGCCAATGTTGAGGATCATCCTGGTAGTCTCTCTACTCATCTTTGTCTGGATATAAAACTTTCTACTTTCCTCTGCTCAGTTTGAGAAATGTCTGAGATAGCAATAGTTGGGCATTTCTACCTACACCTGAAATCATGGGAAATTATAGGACCCAAAAGAAGACGGAAATTTGCCTGGTGCCAGGTGGATTTGAGGCAGGGACTACTTTGGAGGAGGAGAGGGGGTGGCAGGAGGGACACAGATGCTGTCTCTGGAGAGCCTTCCTACCTGGACCCTGACACAGGAAGTCTGGGCCCAGGCCTCCTGTGCGGTGAAGGATGCCTTGCCTTGAGCAGGGGAGCATCGCTCCAAGGGTTTACACCCCACCCTTCCTGGAGAGGTCATTACTGGAAACAGCGAGTCTGAGCCTGTCTCACTCATCTGCGGCTCTCTTCCCAGCTGAATTACACCAGAAGCTGGACCTTGGCTGAGCTAGTTTTAGTCTTACAAGCTGCACCTGTGAAACTGAGACAACGATTCCCCACTTTGCAGACTGGCTGTGAGGACTGAATTGAACAGCACGGGGGGAAAAGCCAACCACTTTGTGGTTACATGTGCAGCTTGCATGTAATTGTCTGTTATGAGAGGCCAAGGTGATCTCCCTCTCTGTCCCTCCACACCCCATCATGTTCAAGAGTCCCCTGCACTCAGTAGGCACTTAACAAATGTTACCTAAAGCAAGTCATAGGGCTGTGCCTGTGAAGAACCACTGAGCCCTGTGTAGGGGCTTACTGTTGCCTGAGGTGAATCTCTCCCCAATCCCATGTACACCCTCCCTCTGCCACTCGGGGGCAACTACCAACTTGAACTTGGCTGTGGCTCCATCCCTACATCCTCCTTTTTCCTGTGATGTTCCCTCTGCCTGGAATGCATTTTCCCTCCTTCAGCCAGGTGATTCTTTTTTTTTTTTTGCGGTACTGGGGGTCGAACTCAGGACCGTGCGCTTGCTAGGCAAGCGCTTATTCCACTGAGCTATATCCCCAGCCCCCAGCCAGGTGATTCTACACCTTTTTAAGTTGATCTCCATTGTCCATTCCTCTGGGGAGCTTTCCTGGACTCCTTCCACCCATTTCAGTGTTCCTTTTCTGTGCTGCTACAGCCCAAAGGGGACTCCAATCTCCTGGCCAAGGTAATGGTCTTTCTACCCCATTAGCCTTGGGCATCCCTGTGCACTATTGGATGCATGTCCCCAGAGCCTGGGCCATGGCCTCACACAGAAAGCATACTCTACAACGGCTTCTGATGACCAAACGTGGGGTCAAAGCAGAGGACATTATCACATGATTCTTCAATGGCAAGGCAGGTTAAGTCACATGTTGAATTGACTTTCCATAGACAGGGCCATGAACACATCCCACTGGCTCTAGAGGGCCAGAAGTTTGGCCACAGGAAAGTAGAGAAGTTTTAAATATGTGTTCCTCTTCTCCTCACAAACAGGCAACAGGCCAGATTGTGCAGAAAGAAGAAATGTTCAACATCTTGACAGTGGAGGAAATTGCAGCGAAGGATGTTCTCATTTCACCCAACACTGCGACCTCCCTTAGCGTTATTTGTGGGAATAATACAGTGGCATTACCACAGCCAGATGGATATGTCCCTGGGGCTGCACCAACCTGGCTTTGGGTCTGCAGATCCTTCACTACTGAGAACTACCCAGGGCATATCTTACTTTCAGGAATTGCCACAAATAGAATGTGATTGTTATGATAATCAATTAATAATCAATTAGTTTAGTAGCAATCTCTCCCTGTCAAAAACCTGCTTAAATAAATGGCAGAGACTCAACCAGGACTGGAGTATAGAGGTAGGGGAAAGCAGTTTTGCAGTTTAAATATACAAAGAAAGAAAGAAAACTTAGAAACCAAATCCCCAAGCTTGGCTGTCTCGGGAAAATGAATTCCACTGGGGCTGACTCTCAGATGTTTTATCGAATGTGATTTAGACTTGCAGGTGATACACTGTCCCTTACAGTCATGAAAAGGAACCCCGATAGCTGTAATGTAGCTTAGCTTCCAAGAAGTGCAGACTGTCCACACTTGTACTTCCACACAATATACAGTTATTGTTAGATGCGCACGTCTCTGCATGCTGCCTGGGTGGGGGCTCTTTGTCCTTTATTCAGATGTGGGATTAGGATGCTCTCAGCACAGCAAGATGACAGCCATGCCTCCTCACTCAGAGCAACCCCGCAGTCCAAGCACGAGACGCAAGCGAAAAGTTCCTTTGTTCGTAGTGCAGTGCCCATCTTTTGTCACTCAGGCCCCAGAAGCGAAGGTGCTTGCAGACCATTTTAAAATAGTTTCAATAATTTCTGAAAGACACATTTTGTACTAATTGCTTGGTAAGTAAGGGTGTTAGGAGAGCTTTATAACCTCTTGTTATGGGTACCATACACTGAAGGCATTTAAGGGTTTGCTTAGTGAAAAAAAAAATGTATCCATGTGGGTTGGGATGCCATTGAAAACAAAATAGTTATTATCCAGAGTCCAGAGGACAGCTTCCTTTGTGACAGTGCTTTGGGGAGGCGGTGTCTAGCAAAACCCCTGCCCTTTCTACAAAAGACGCTGGCTGGGCAATGCTCAGGGGAATGCTATGGGGAGATTTCTTAGACTCCAGGGAAGCAGCTTCAGGCATTCTGTGCTCTGAGCACGATCTCACTTCAGTTTTTGGCAGAGAGGACAAGAATTGTTGATAATTGAAGATTTGCCCGAATGGAAGCCAACAGGGTGGCAGAGTTTACTGATCCCCCCTGAAACCCTGGCCTCCAGGGAGTGCCTGATTACATCTTAATGTGTTTCTAATGTATCTCAGCATCACAAGCAGTACAAATTTCTTTATAGAGAAACCACGTAAGAGAAGCATTGTACATCCTGGGTGGGGAGGGGAATTAGCGTCCCTTGGAGCCTCAGCTTCTAGAACATCTGAAGAAGAAGCCAATATTTTAAAGACTCAGCAATAGGATGGGGAACCTTTGAATTTTTCATGCTCCCTTCTTCAGACAGACCTTCAGTGTGCGGGCAGGGGTGACTGCTGGCCAGGCTGATGGCATGGATTGTTTTACTCTTCCTCTGAAGGGTGGTTGCACAGTAACTAATGTTCACCTTCTACTCCAAAATTTTCTCATTTGCAACCGAAGAAATAAAACAGCTGAACTTAATACATCTTTATCTGAATACACATTTTAAGGTTTTTATTTTCAGCATGAGATTATCATTATTATGATGTTTTTTCCATCAGTCATTTCTGGGGTGACACTTAAACCAACAACTCTATGGGAGGTACCAGCAGATGTCACTGTAGTTCTGTTCATTCATCTACACTCTTGGTGGGATTCAAGTTCTATCCTTTTGGGCTCAGCTGATCACATTTGTTATTTAATCAAAGCATAATGCATCGTAACGTTGGTAATTCATGTTGTTGTTATTCTTTCATTGTGTGTGGAATTGGATACATATCTTTGCAAACAGAGATGCAAGCTAAAAAGTAGCCCAGACACCCCCAGTGAAGTGTGGAAATCAAAGGCCCTGCTGGAGAGTTATGATAAAATGCGGAGACAAAAGGGCAGGAAGGGCACCTGCATGCAGACTCCCTGTTCTGATGGGCAACTCAGGATTAAAGACAGACACATTCCACCCATTCTTGTGCAGGGCTTTCTGCAGATGTCAGCTGGGTGACAGTGCTGGTAGGGGGACAGACCCCCAGTCCAGGGGTGGAAAGACCCACTCTTTACAGGGAAAGGTGGGCAGGAGTTAGAGAGGCAAGGAGTCTTTAGGGGTGAAGTCCCTGGGGTTGAGCATTCTCTGCACTGAGAAAAGTCACTGTATTCTTAGGTGAAAAGAAGTTTAATGTGGTAACTTTAGAGCCTGTGTTTGGTAGGATGTAGTTTCTGAGAAGGTGAGTGTTCTAGGCAAAGAGGCTGACCAGAAGATAAACAGAGTAGAGCTCTTTATCACACTTTGCTCTCCATCCTAACAGAAAGAAAGTCAAGGTTGAATTAAAACATAAAAAAGGACTTTTTCAGAAATAACCACGTCGGTCTGCTGGGGAAGAGAATTCTCTCCGGAAGTTGTGGTAACTTTGGATGTAGCTTATGTGAGGAAAGGGATGAACCATTATGCGTTTGTTACTCATCCTCAGGGACTGACCCAACACAAAGGTACCAAGGAGTAAATAACGGGGTTCCAGAGCCAGGCAACAGAGCTAAGCTAAAGGAATGAGCTAGTGTGAACAGAAGCTATTGTATCCCCTCTACTGCTCAATCATTCAGTACTCCACAACACCCCAAACATTCAGCACCCCACTAGCAAAAGCTGGGCTTTAATGACCTGCTGTCTCCTCTAGAAGGGCATTTTTAATGGAAGAGCTGTGTCTGAGATTCAGTCCTCTACCTGAGTCCATGAACCGGAACCATCCTACATATAGAGTAGCCCAGACACCCCCTACACAACTGCATACTAAGCAGTTGGATTACCTATTAGTGCAGCCACACCTACCTGGTCCTCACCTATAATTTGTCATTTTGACTTTATTTTTTATCCCAATAGTCCAAGCCAGTCCCATCTCTCAAAAATAAGAAATTTTTTTCTTCCCTTTCCTTTCCTCCTTCTTTGTAGCTGACAGCTTTTGAAATGGTACCTAAAGCCTCAGCACAGTGGCATACACCTGTAATCCAAGCATTTGGGAGGCTAAGGCAGGAGAATCTCTGTGAGTTAGAGATCATCATGGGTCTGTAAGGCATTTAAGGCCAGCCTGAACTAAAGAACGAGACCCTGTCTCAGAAAAGCAAAACAAAGAGTACCAAATAAATGAGTATTTACACGTTTGTATAATCTCCCACAACATATCGGGTTGGTATGTGTGCTGTGAACAACAGAATGATAGAAATGCAATGTGAATTTCTAGATCATAATGTGTGTTGTAGCTTTTGCTTTCCTTCATATAGTCTCGCTTATTCTACTCACTCTGAGAAAAGTCATCATCCATGTTATGCAAATAACCAAGAAATCTAGAGTGCTGATTTTTTATGGAGCTGGGTATAAGAAGCCCAGGGCTCCCTGCATGCTACGAAAATCTCTTTTGCTGAGCCATATCCTCAGCTTCTCCAAGAAGCTTATCAAAAGCACATGTCAAGAAAAGTTGAGGCCACTTGTCAATAGGCATCACCAACCCGCCAGTCTTCTTTTTTTTTTTTTTTTTGCGGTACTGGGGATCGAACTCAGGACCCTGCGCTTGCTACGCAGGCGCTTATTCCACTGAGCTATATCCCCAGCCCCCGCCAGTCTTCTTGAAAGTGGCTTCTCCAGCCTCAGCAGAACCTTCAGGAGACTGCAGGCCCAGCAGCCATCTGGACTGAAACTTCACAAAAGACCTTGGGTTAAAACCATCTAACTGAGCAGCTCCAAAGTCCCAGGCCCAGTGAAACTGTGAACCATCATATATTTTTTTTTTCTAGAGAATCAAGGGTAGGGTGATACAAGCCAGATGCCTTTGGTACAAAATGTTAAGCATCAGCTACTTTCAAGGTTGTGCAATTATAAGGTCTCTAGCTTCCCCAGGGGTCCCAGACTGTTGTTTTAAGTTACTGTATCTTGGAGTAATTTGTTACTTAGCTACCAATAAGTGACATAATCTTTGTCTCCTCTTTCTCCTCCTTCTGTTGTTCTTTTGTTGTACTGCATTCACTGAGGCTAACTCTGACCTTCTAGAGTTTTGTAAATTATTTCTCCTCAGGCTTCCCCTTACCAGAAGCTGTGCTGTAACTAACCTCTTACAGATACCTCCATTTGATTTAGAGTCCAATGCATAGTCCTTTAAGTCAGCCAATTAATTTAGAAAACAAAAGAACCACAACCATCATGCCTTTGCTACTTTTTCAGTGTTGATATATGTTAATGGCATCTTTATCAGGTGCTATCGTATCAAGAAGATACTAAAGCCTCTCTCTTACCACAAGTTATGGCAGTGGAGACCATTTTTCATGATGTAAAATAATGGGGTTGTGGTTTAGGACACAGCTTAGAGGCATGGGGGGATGAAGTAATAGCTAAAGTTAATGCAGGTCAGTAAGAGGCAGAGGCTTTTCAGTAAAGATCACGTGGCCAAAGAGAAAGATCCTCAGTGAGAGAATCAAAGACAACCATCCAATTCAAAATCATAGAGAATCTAAGTTTGAATAGTTATTCCAGCTTCTGTAGCTGGCCAGAGATTGCTACATGCTATTATCGGGCAAATGTTTTATATCAACACAACTACAGGAGCACACTTTGTGTTACTTAGTGCTTTTTTGTTGCTATAACCATTAGCAGAGATAAATCAACACATCAGAGGGCCATATTTATTTTGGTTCACAGGTTCAGAGGTTGCAGTCCATGGTACTTGCCCTGTTCCTTTGAACCTGTGGTGGCACAGTACATCATGGGAGGACCATGCGATAGACATCTGTTCATCATGTGGTGGCCAGAAAGCAAAGAGAGATGAAGGAATTGAGGTCCCCACGTCAAGGGGGGAGCACATACTCAATAAATTAACTTCTTTCCACTAGGTCTCACCTGCTAAGGACTCTACCACCTCCAAGAGCACCACTGGCCAGAGACAAAGCATGTGGCATATGTACATTTGGGGAACATTTAAAATCCAAACCATAACACATCTACTCTGCCCATGTTGTCCTGACTTCAAAAGTGCATGGGAATACAGAATTGCACACAAAAGTGAGGTCATTCATTTTATTCTTTTGTCCCTTGGCACATTTGAGTTTCTTGCTATTCTTCTGTGAAAGATCATGGTTGCACCAAATCACATACATTTCAGGAGTTATCCTAGGAGTACTGTGCTACCAAGATGTGAGGAAATATCATCAAAATGTTATGCAGGCCAATGATTACTTACAGTCAATGTAGAGTGGAAAACTATTTGTTAACTCAAATGTGCTTGTGTGTGCAGAGAGCTGAGGAAATCAAAATAAAGAGGACTAGCCTGTGCTCACTTTCCTTACAGCACTTAGTGCCACTAGAATATGATCAACTCTTAAGACCAAGCAAACTATTAGCAAACACAGAAGGGATCCAGTATTTAACTGTAATCATAAATACAAATAATAACAAGAAGGAGAGAAGGGGAGTGGGAGGAGGAAGAAAAGCAACAGCTCGGCTCTCTTTTGAACACCAACCATCAGGTATATAGCCCTTCCTGCTCTACATGAATTAACTTGTTGAAACCTTATGGCAGTCCACATTAAAGACCCTATTGTTATCACACACTCTAAGAGAATCATAATGACATTTCAATCAGCAAGGGGCTGTGTATATGATGGTGATCCTGTACAATTATAAGGGAACTGAAAATTTCCTATTGTTTAGTCACATCAGAGCCATGATGCCATAAATTACACACATATTTGAAGTAATGCTGGTATAAACAAGCCTACTCTGCTCCAGGTCATAAAACATAGCATATATGCTTATGTGTAATATCTGATAATAGTGACAAAAAATATGTTATTGGTTTGTATATTTGCTATACTAATTATTTTAGAGGACTCCTAGTTATATAAAAATTTCATTGTAAAAGATCATTGTAAAATATTATGTGGTTAGTTTATATCAGCCTGATGCAATTTATATTAACTATATCATTTGAGTGTATCAAGAAGTCACGATTGACCTATACCATCTAGGTTTGTGTAAGTATAATCTCTGATGGCCCCACAATGACAAAATCACCCAATGGTGCAATATCAGGATATGTCCTCATTCTTAAGTAAAGTTCTCTGTAATCAGAGAACACATGGCTAGTAAGTGGCATATTTGGGACAGGCTACATATTTATTGGTCTTAAATGTTTTGTTATTGTCCCTGTGTACTGTTGAGGTTTGTGAAAATGGCCATATTTAGAAGTGACATGAGCAAAATGACAGTCATAACTGGGACTGATGCTGAAGAATTCTTGATTGGGGTGGGCCAAAGATAAAAAGTCCATCACAAAATATGAGAATTATAGCTTCATATATCATAGGACATACAGCCTTGTGGATTTGACAACAAATAGCAAGAAAAGGCTAATTTGTCTTGAGAGACGTACATGACTAAGGAAGGGACAAAGATAGTTTTCTGATTTATACTCTTACCTATAGCCATGAAATAAAGGGAATATTTGCAGGTGACAAACAACATGGGGAGAAAGGCATTCTTTTAGCATTGGCATGTACTTACATGAGAACTCAAGGATCAGCACTCCACAACTAGAGTATAAGCACTTTGAAGGACAGGGCCACTTAACTTTCAGCACCAAACACAGTGCCTAGTATCCCCGGCCATTGGAATCAATTCACTTGATATTTGAGTGGGAAGCATGACTGAATGTGTATAGCTAATGAATCAACAAGGAAATAACACCGGCCTCTGGTTTCTAACTGTTGATGCCAGATAGGGTTCAAGCCCTGGCTCTGCTTCTTCCTAGCTCTATGATTGAAGAAAAGACTAAAGCATTCTAAACTTCAGTTTCCTTATTTATGATAAAGAAGGTAATTGTAGCATACATTTCATGGTGATATTTTAAAGATGCAATTGTGAAATAAAAAGTGAGTGCACGGACTTTGGCACAGACTGCATGGATTTGAATTCTCACTCTATTTCTTAATTAGATTTACATATCCCTGGGCAAATTGTTTAACCTTGCTGTGTTTTAGTTTCCTCATCTGTAAAATGATAATAATAGGACAGTAATCTCCTTTATCTGCAGGGAATATATCCAAGATTGCCAGTCAATGCCTGAAGTTACATATAGTACCAGAGTCTATATTTCTAAGAGCCTCACAGTATTGCCACATAGCACTGAAATTGATCTGTCCTTCCATGTTTTATGCCCTGGTGTCTCCTTTGCCTCACAAAGGAGATCATTGCAAATTGTGAAATTTGGGGCTATTGTAGTTGGGGGCTATTATGAAGTCAAATAAAGGCTACTTGAACAAGGCACCACTGAGCTGAGAACTGAGGTGTATCTAAATGACTATTGGGTAGGTAGCACATACAGGGTGGATACAATGGACAAAGGGATGGTTCACATCTGAGGTCAGACAAAGCAGGATGGAAAGACACTATAATTACAGCACTCAGAACAGTGTAAACTTTAAAATTATGTACTCTTTATGTCTGGAATTCCACATGGCATGCTCTTACACTGTGGTTAATCACAAGTACCTGAAATTGCAGAAAGAAAAACTGAAGGTACAAGGGGGCCCTGTACCTACATCATGGTGTTTTTGTGAGAAGTTACTTAATGAATGTGAAATGCACAGAACAATTTCTGGCACATAGCAAGTTCTGTGCAAGTGTTCATTATTGTAGTTGAGGTATGGAATGTAGTTGAGGCACATCTGAGGCTTTTAAAGCTTATGGCACAGTACCCGCTATATGTTCAATAAATGGTTGCTGTTGTGTGTTTTATTGCTAATGGTTAATATTGGCTGGAAGGGGGTGCTGTCTAATGTGAAAAAATTGCAAATTGTCACACTGCTGCAATAATTCTATTGTCTCTTTCTTGTGAGTGACATTATAAATTAAACTGCTTACTCATCAAGTGGCTATTTCCTGGGAGTTTGGGGTTTCTTTTAACATCTAGTAGCCCTGCTGGGTAACTGACTGATTAGTAATGGTCATGTTAGTGATGATCAGGGTCAAACCTAAGCTACTGTGCAAATATCCTCTATGTTTTATAGTTTATGTCTCTGGGACTTTCACAATACTTATCTGGGGGACTGTTCCTTGGAGGCATACATTCTTATTTTATTGTGCCCATTTTTCTCAAATGCAATTTTGTCCTACAATTCTAGTGCTGGTAGAAGTATTACAGAGTGGGAATGATGGGATAGCTTTGGGCCCTGCAGAAGAACCTGTTGGATCAGGACATTGTTTTCCTGTCTTTTATAGGCAGGAGCAGCATACCAGGTCTGCATTCTCCATGGCTAACCAGGCCAGGACTTGTTCTCAAAGCAGACCCCCACCCTTTTGCTCTTGCTGCCTATTGGAAGGCTCCCCCAGATGCCTGTCAGGTGCAGGCTCTTGGCAACCTAGTGCCAGGCTCAGCAGAAGTGCATGTTTCCTGCCACAGCATAGCCATTGACAGGAAGGGCTGGCATGTATCGCGTTTCAGTGGCCAACCAGGTGATTGCTTCCCAAAGGTGGAAGCAGGTGCTTCTTCATGTCTCCGCTGTGCCTTTTCTCCTCCAGTCAGGCTGTTTGATGGGCTGCCCTTTAGTAAAATCCACTTAGATGGCACCTGGCAGGCATATGTCACCTATGAGAGCCAGTCATTCTATAGTGGAGTGGCTCATTCATACCCTTCCATTGGCCTAAACAAACCTTTCCTACAAAATGTCCCACATAATAGCAAGTCTATCATTGGAAAGTTTTGTAAATGTGTCAAAGAACTATGCTTTAAAAAGTGCAATTTCTTTTGGGAAGGAGATCCTTAAAATATCCTTGCTAGTCATGGAGAACTTAATGTGAATTAGTTTATCAAGGGTAAGGGTGTGGGCACTGATAGCCAAGACTGTCCTCTCCTACCTAAGTACCCACTGAGGAAATGTCTAAGGGATGCACCATATAGGTATTCCTGTGTTCCTGTGTCTCCATTCTGTACTTGGGAGATACATTTTCCCTGAGGCCACAAAGCAGCCACCTTTGCCCTGACTTGTTTTAGATTGGTTCCTTCAAGGACCATCATGGAAGAGGGTCTCACGAGGGCTTCAATCTAAATGTGGTCAGAAGGTGATGGCTGACTTGAGTTCATTCTTTGGAAAACAATGTAATAGGGAAGGATGGGATCCCTAGGCTGCAGGAATTTTATAAGATCTGGAGACCAATGTCCCACAGGATGAATGCTTTGATTCCCTTGTCTGGTTTTACCAAGTGATGTGCAGAAGAGTGTTTTGAAGGGCAAAGCTTCATGGTCCTTCTCAGGGTTTGTTTGGCAGAGGGCTCTTGCCAAGATAGTGTCCACTCTGTCACCAGGCCTGTGTGATGTGTTGCACCAGGGACAGTGCTCAGCAGCAAGTTCACAGAGATGAGGGGACTTGAGATGGCAGGAAGAAGGGTAAGGGCAGGCCAGGCCCCCAAGACATTTGAGCACCCACCCCTGCGGCCTCCTGCTCTCTCCCTTGGGTCTATGTTAGCTAATTTGCCCTGGGAACCCAGAAGGCCCTGGGAGGGACCTCACTCTTCCCTCTAGGAAATGTCATTTGCCATAGAATATAATGTTTTATATATATATATATATATATATATATATATACAGGCGTATACGTGTCTATTTATTAAAAATGCATGTCGTTATCAGCAGCTCTTTTCTGTCCTAGGAATATTTGCATTTGTAGATTAGTTGACAATAAGAAATGTTAACACTCATGTTTCTGGCTCTGACTGGAAACATTTCCAGAATTATTTAAAGGCTCAAGTAGAGCTATTTTATTGTAAAGGAATTGCAAATGAAGAGGGAGAAAGATGGGTTATTTTGGAAGAATCCATTTTCTAGAAGGACAGAACTCAGCGCAAAGCTGCTGTGTTGCATGTATACCCATGGCCAGCTGACGTGGGTGGTGTAAGTGGCCTTCCTGAGTCCCTTTGCACCATGCCAGAGGCACCTGCTGCTTTATCTGTGAGCTAGCCTTGCATGCAGCTGGGCTGACCATGAACAGCTAAACATCCTTGTCAGATAGTAAATTCCATTAAGACACGAAGTATTCCCATCCTTGGGCATAAATTCTGAATGTTTAGTTCAGAACTCTGCACCTCATGGCCACTTAATAAATATTTGCTGACTTGTTGACACATTACTGAGGAAAGATGTGTCCATGAAAATGAGCATGCACAGCATTTATCCGGATGACCTTGGGCCCGTTTGCTATTCTGTTTGGATTACTGTTTCCTCATCTGTAAAAGATACAGTGCTTAACATTTATTGAGTGCTAACCTTAAGCCAGCATTGAGCCAAGTGCTTTACAGTCATGATCTCACTGAATTCTTCAAACACATCCATAGAGTATGTGCTATTCCTATTTTACAGATGAGAAGCCTGCCGGAGAAAGGAGTCCCAGGTCACTGAGTGTGTAAGTGGAAGACTGGCAGCACGAAGGCAGCAGCCGATCTACCCACCAGCTTGGAATAGGGCTATCAAGGGCACCTCTTACTTCTTCCTTATGCTCTTGGGTGACATATCTCTAGGTCACCTGTTGCTGAGGAGTGAGTTCAGTGGGTGCAGATCAAAGCTTTGCATCAGGAATGCCTTTGGCTCCAAGCCACAGGACATCCCAGTGACAGAGCAGCAGGGTGCGGACTTCCTGGAGGGGGTAGTCTTGCTGCTGCACCTCTGGGAAGGAGCCTCCCTTGTACTCTGACAGATGGATATCTCTTTCCTTTGGTCTTTTCAGAAATGGTCAGTGAAAAGGAAGACACGTGAGGGGCCCAGCTTTCATGTGGACTTCACTTCCCAGCCACATCCACATGCCTGCCTGGGGAAGGCCTGGGGAAGGCCTTTCCATGGAACTTCTAACAATCACTTTCCATTTGCTGGAATGCCTGTAGCCCATGTCTGCAAAGCCAAGCTGTGAATAACTAACTGTACAAGCAATGATTTGAGGTTTAAAAACTACTATTGGTGAAACTCCTGATGGTTCCTTCATTACTTCAAATGGACTCTTTTTCCTTCACATCAGCACTCAGAATGGAGACCATGTAGTAAATGGTTGGCTGCGTGATATGTTGCCCTAGGGACAGTTACTTACAGCCCAGCCATGCATGTTTGTCTTTATGGCATCTACTGTCTTCTAGGAGATGCCCTGAGAGGAAGTGGAAAAGCCTCTATGGCTACCCTGGACAGTCCTTTGGGGCCAGCAAGAATATTCTCACTGAGGTCCCCCTGTCACAGGAACTGCATAGCCTCCCCATTTGTCTCTCGTAATCTAATCTATCCTGCTTCCTACCATCACTTTAAACCGCTTTCATTACATCTTTCTGCTCATAGCGTGGTTTGTGGCTTCTCCTTCCCAGTGGATAAACTCCAGCTTATTCAGCTAGGCTTTCTCATCCTCCACCTATGGGCCCCCGCTGTCACTTCTTCACCCTTCATTTCCCAGCAAGGGCCTCTTCCTCCCACCAGCAGCTGTGTCCTGGTATCCACAGACTCTTCTGCTTCTGCTGCTCTGGGCTTCTTGGTACTTCCTATTCTCTTTCCTTGCCCTCCAGACATGCAGAATCCCCCAGCGTCTCACCTTCCCCAGCAATCTCTTTTCCCTGATCCCAGACATTCTATACTCTTTACCATTTCCACTGTTAGCAACAGCTGAGCAAAGGGTGAGATTATCACGTGTATCTCTTGGATTATACTTCTTCCTCTGTTTACTGCCCAATGAAGAACCAGTAATGAGTGTCACAGAACTATGAGCATTTCAAACACACCAGAACTACATTAGTAGTTGTCTATTTGACATCTTACTTCTTCACTGATAGGCTCTGATTTCATTCAGTAGTGTGCTCCACCCAGGTGGTTTAGTCTTAAGTATAAACTAACTGCACACTGGTGTACCCTTGTAGCCATAAGAATCTTGCACCATGATACTGGGGATAGTACCAGAGGTTTCTGAGAAGGACTTTCTTTCCTGATAAAAGGCACAGTGTTTGAGGGGACAGCTCTTGGGCACTGAATCTTTCACTTTTTCTTGTGATGAGGATCTTTCTGGCCCATACCAATCATTTTGCAACCTTGAGGCAACAAGCCTGGAATAGAAAGTCAACACATGGGATGTGGCAAACAGAACAAGAGAAACATGGATGTGTGTGGTGTCTTTATTGAACCCCTGTATCAAAAGGCAAGTATTGCTCAACTTCCTGTGTAGGAGATAATCAAAGATCTTGAATACTCAAGGCACTGTTACTTGGGTGTTCTGTTACTTGCAATGGAAGGCACTCCTAAATGTGTACAACCAGCTTCATATTTCTGGGGCTTTTAATACTGTATAAACATTGTGTAACTAATCAAATAATTTGAAGCAATATAATAGAAGATGTGATATATTGTAAAAAAGAAATAGTCATGAAATCAATAGCATATATATGTACATCTGGGTATGATACTTCATTTATAATATTAGTAAATTTTTTCAATAATGAAGTTGAAAGTGTTCATAACTGTGACAGAAAATTTAAAAATAGTCAATCAAGAAAAGGAAAATAAAGGAAATCGTAGAAAGAGTGCGTTGGTCTTACTAATTGGAAAAAAAGATACTTCAGCTGACTTTTTTAAAAAAGCTTTTAAACTCTAAATAAAATTCAACTAATATTTGTATATTAATTTTGTTAGTTAAATAAACCTCATTCTCTTGGTTTCTTCTTTCCTTGAGAAGGAGTGTGTTAAAATACCACCCATGGCTTGCCTGCTCTCACTCCTTTGGACAGCCAGAGTGAGTTACCTGCTTGGTGAATTTAGAGGAACACTCTGGGCCCACTCCGTCCAGCTTCTCTCTGCTTCTCAGTCTCTAGTGAAGCAACTTGACCCCTACATGTGAATAAATCTGCTAATCCGCGAGCAAAGTTTCATGAGCCTTGGTCCACACCTGCACAGGTGAATCCAGCAGTTTGAACAGACAAGTTCATTTCCAAGGGGATATGATAGGAAACCCAGTGTGGCCATTAGTAAAGGATGGCTCTCTAATTCAGTTTTATTGTTAATTATGGTAATATTTGATCTTCATCAGTTTCTGTCCTTTGCCAACTTCTCAACTAGTTCCAACAATAGGAAGAGAAAAAATATTTATTCATCAGTGACCTGGAAGGCCAATTTAAGAGTCACAAATGTGGAATTCTTCTGGGATGTTTTTTACTTTAGTGACAGAGAAGCCAATCTTCTCATTTTGGAATGATAACAATTATGTTCTGTTTTGTCATTTATTTGTTTATAACTTGTGTTGAGCATCTACTATACATGTTATGAATATATGCCAATGATTTCAGTGGCCAGCAATAACAGACCTGGCTTATCTAACTCACAAAAATGGAAAGGCACAGAATAATAGGTTCCATAGAAACAAGTAAGGGATGTGAATTAATTTGGGAAATCAACAAAGCTTCTCCAAGGAGAGTAATAAGCAGCAAGCTGAGATGGGAGGAATGAATTGTCATTAACTATGAAGGAAGCAGGAATAAACATTCTAGGCATGTGCAAAGGCCCGATGACAAGAAGGAGCATCAAATGGAAGGGAATTAAAGGAATCCAGAGTGGATGGAAGAGAAGAGGACAGAGTGATTTTGGAGATAAGGTTTAAGAAATAGATAGGGGCCAAATCACAGAGAACCTTGAAGGCTACACTAAGTAAAGAGGTGGCCTTCACCTTGAACAATGAGAAAGCTCTCCTCAGAGGACAGCGGTTTCATTGAGGGTAGTAGAGAGTATTAGAAGGAGACCCACACAAGAGGTGTTTAGAAGATGGTGGCAGAACTGAGTCCCAGGGGATGAGAGGGCAAGAGGAGTCAGGGATGGCATCTGGATTTCTAGCTTAGGTGACATGCTAGAGTCAGAGCACAATAACTGTAGAGGAAACCCTTGGAGAAGACCATATTTCAGAAGTGAGATGATGAATTTAATTTCAGACCTGTTGAACCTCACTCAGATCTATGCGTTTTGGACATAGAAGGGGTAGGTGATCCAGTAGTTAGCTGATTTTCTGCTCTCTGGGTCTTGAGTGCAGATAGGCTCTCTGAGCGGAGTGTATGTGTGTTCATGTGTGTGTGAAATTATGTATGCATGGTAATTAGAACTTTAAGGATGGATGAACTTATTTGGGAAAAGCGTACAGAAACCAGGGGCATGCACCGAGATCTGATAAATTGTAACATTGAATGGCCAGATAGAGGGAAATTTGTGTGACGAGTAACAATGAGAAATGATGCTTTGGCTTACTCTTTACCATTAGAACTCTGAGAGCACACATGTAGAGAAACAGAGGCCTTTGGCCTTCTATTTACGGTCATGTAAATTAGCTGACTTTGAAGAGACTTGTGTTTCCAGTGAGCACAATGGTTGCTTCAAAGTCCAAGCTCTTTGGGGATCCTTAAGAAGAACCACCTCACAAAGCTGCTTCCTCCAATTTCTGATGCCCCATACCCTTGAGACAATTGCAATCCCTGCCATGGCCCTCACACTCTCAGTGGTGCCTTCTGAATTACAAGTGCCTGTAGTTCTATGGACTTCAGATCTCACCTAAGTGTCAACTGGGGTGTGTGTGAAAGTGCAGGAAGTTGGGCTACACCCTAGAACTTCTGCCTGAGCTGATGTGGGTGGAGCCCAAGAAACTGCAGTTCTAGCAAATTCTCAACTGCTGCTGCTGACTCAGTGTCCTAATTTTGGGAGCCACCTTTCCAAAGAAACTAGTTGGATAGATAGGAAGGATGAGTTCCCGTATTCCTTGACAGAGTAGGGTGAATATGCAGAATAACAATGTATTTTATATCTAAGAGTGGAAGACAGGAATTTGAGTGTACTCATCACAGAGAAATGATGAAAGTGTGAGGTGATGGATATGCTAACTGCCTTGAATGAATCACTACCCAGTATATACATGAATCAAAGGATCACATTGTGCCCCAGAAATGTGTGTAAATATTATGTGTCAATTAAACATGATTTTCCTAACTGGGCTTCCTTCTTCTCTGAGGTCTTAGCAATGTGAGTTGTCATTGCTTTGGGAACTTTCTAATGTCCTTAAAATGACTTTTTCCCCCACATGTTTTCTTGAGGGAAAAGACAGGGTTGTTCTGAGTCCCCTATTTTACTGGGAAGGAAAACTTCCCAGCTAATAACAATGGCTAGAATTTACCAAGAAAGTGTCACACCTCATACACCTGCAGTAGTGATTGAGTTGCACAACTCCAGGGGGCGCTGTTTACATTGTATTTCAGCTGAATGTCAGTGACATGACTTGGCACAGTGCAGAGCAGCGCCCCCTGCAGGTGGTCACTGTTCATTATTCATTGTGTTTATTACCACGTTCACTTGCACAAAACTCCCACTCCTGTCCCTATTTACAGAGAAGCGGAAAATCAGAATGCATAATTTTCCTAAGAATGCAAGATTTTTACATGACAAAGGTGAACTCACAATCATATAACTGCTAAGACTCTTATTTCTTAGTATGTAAAAACAAATTTTGTACTAAACCTTTGCCCTTTCCTCTGTTCCCTTTGTATAAAATGGGCACAAAAATATTTATTCTCAAGCTCATAGCTGGTAGAATAGATGAAGGGAGCAGTGCTCTCAAACTCTTGAGAGGTTTTTGAGGGGATGAGAGTTAACTTTTATTACCCTCGTTCTGTTCTGGAAAGTGGCTTTTTCATGAAGGTGTAAACACCACCAGTTGTTAAGCAAGCAGATGAAGACGATCAATGAAACAGAGAGAAGGCCAAGACAGGTGCTTCAAATAGCACCGTGGGGTGGTGGCGAGAGGCAGCCACCTCTCAGATGGCATTGTACTTTAAAAAGCAACGGCTTTTAAAAGCAACAACTTCATCCACTGAGTCAAGTCAGACCAAGTGTTCACTCTGCTAATTTCCCTCTTTCTCTTAAGGACATCAGGTGTTCATTTCTTCTTTTGCTTCCTCTTCTCCCTAAGTGACTGCAAAGTGTTCATTTTTTTAAAAAAAGTAAGGACTTTGAGAATCCCCAGACCCTCTGGGCAATAATATTGCAAAGTAAAACTGTTCCCTTAGAGGTGACAAGTTCAAATCCTGGCTGGGTCAGAAGTGACCACAAGTCGAATGATTTGCCATCTGTTGGCTGTTCCATAGTTTACATGAAATGACAGATGATGGGCTCACTTCAATGGCTGGTCCACATCAGAATGGGCATTGCCAGCTTCTGCTTGGCATTCTCAGTAGAGGTCAAAATCTCCACTGGAAGCTCTGCCTCAGGACCACTACGATGCCAGGATACAGCAGCACGGGGTGGAAGAGCAAGGACAGGAGTAGACTGGAAAAGGAGGAACCATTGTATTATTTTTCCACCTTTTTTTTTTTTTTTTTTTGTCTTCTTGAGACAAGGTCTCTCTATGAAGTTCAGGTGGGCCCTGAGCTCACTTTGTAGCCCAGGCTAGCCTCAAACTCAAAGCAATCCTCCTGCCTCAACCTCCAGAGTGCTGGTATTACAGGCGTGCACCACCACATCCTATATCTACCTTCTTGACAAAAAAGAATACAGTGCTTTTCTTGATTTTGTCATTCACTTTTGCAATCTTGATAGGAAAAGGGTGACAATTTCTAGCAGGAAAATATTACAGAGAATGTTGTGCCAAGGTAACCTCTCTTCATTCCTTAAGACAGCCAGACTCCAGAACAGATAGGCAAGGAAATAGCACAGGGAAGCGAGGACAGGAATATCCAGAGAGGCAGGGGCCTTCATTTCTTCTTCGAATACACAAATATTCCTGTAAACCTCAAAGGCCCAATGGAGCAAGTCCTGTGCTTTCTGTCCTCTTAGATTCCCTCCCAGCTGGTTCCCAGCTTTGCACAGGAAGGCCGTGTCTCTCACTGCTTTCTCTGACTGCCTCTGTGGGGTCTAGGTCAGGGACAGGCGTGGACATTGAGAATGCCACTGCTGCCTTCTGCTGGGGTTAATTATCCTATCTGGATCTGGGCACTTCCGGACTAGTCATGGCTCAGGAAACAAAACTACTCTCCCTCCAAACGAGGCAGTTGAACTTTGAGCTCTGTTTTTGATTTTCAGTTACTACATTGTGCTTAGTAAAGGCCTTGCCTGAATCTAAGGGCCTTCCTGGACGTCTGTCTGCGCTTTTGAATCCTTATTGTGCTGTCAATAGAATGCTACATGACAGGATGTCTGTATTTCAGGGAGTCAAGATCTGTGTGAGATTAGGAAGGTGGTAATGGAGCATGGACTGGTTCTTCCAATTCTGCTGGTGAGAGAGGAAAACAGACCAGTGGGGCAGGAGGTGGGTAGGGAGCTTTGTCAGGATGAAGGAGGGATTGTGCGCATATTTTTAATTTGAGACATGGTGAAGAGAGGGAGGAGGAAAATGCTCAAGGCTGAAGATGAAATAATTTTGAGACAAGTGCCAAAGAAAGGAAAAGGGGCAAGCAGTCAATACCACAGGAGGAGGAGGGAGCACTGAAAGAGATGAGCGTCACAGAGGGTTTGCAACGAGTTTGCACTATGGTAAAAATAACTGAGGAAAGAAAACACCAGTTACTTATCTCAGGAGTTTTAGCATTTTAATAAAGCAGGGCTTAGGCAAAATACAGTGCTCAACGTCCACAGGTCAGAGGGCAAGGGTCTTCATGGACAGAAGTCATGACACCTAAGGAATATGCTTGGGGTTTGAGGGAAAAGGAAGAAGTCACTTGAATGGCTGCAGGAAGGGCCGGGTTTCCAGAGCTTTGAATTCTCTCTGTATGTTAGTATTATCTCTAAAAGTCATCTCAGCTTTTAGTCACGCAGAGAGATCACTGGTTTATATTACATAAGGAGACTTCAAGGGAGGAGAAAAACCAGACTAGAAAATTCCAACCAATACCTACATGGGCTAGGAGAAAACAAAATCCAACAATGGCATTGTCAAACGGTTTCAAAGAATTACAAAAAAAGTTTCTCTTGTTTCAGTCAAAACAGCATGGAAAACAAAAGTTATGGGCTTTCAAACTCCATTCTCTCTGCTGGGGCTGGTGCTTGAAGAAAAAGTGTATTCTGTGGTTAGTCCTATCTTAATTGGTCACAATATGAAGCAAAAGTTCAAAACTAACTCTTAGGACTATCTTCCCTCTGGAATATCCAGGTAAAATCTGTGGGGGAAAAACCCTCAAAACGACAAAGAATAAGAGCAAGAACAACAATGATAAGAAAAGTCGCTGGAAACTGAGGCTTCAGGCAGGCAGGTGACATTGAGGTGAGTCAAGGATATGCCTGTTCAGGGGCTTAGGGGTTGGAGCCGTTAGCCAGGTTACCGCAGGTCAGCGCTCAGCTCCGGATGGAGCGGTACCCCTGTAAGAGCGTTCTTGCTCTGAGCCAAAGTGTGATGTGCGCAGAATTTATCTTACACACCCTTTCTTAGCCTTTGCAGTTTCTCCTTCAACCCTGAGGATAGCCCATGTCTTTTCTGAGGCCTGTAGTCATAGAGGGTTTGCAATGAATTTGCACTGTGGCAAAAATAGCTGAGGAAAGCAAACACCAGTTACGTATCTCAGGAGTGTTAGCATTTTAATAAGGCAGGGCTTAGGCAAAATACATGTCACTGGACTCTGCAACCACGTCATGTGGCTGAGAACCTATTCTACTTGCTTGGAAGAGCCATTTTGAGACCATTCCACACTGTAGCCTGCAAGAAGCTGGCCAGAAGCCTTGTAGAGTTATTGGGTCCTGGAAGGGGAGCTTCAAAAGGTTAACAGTTGCACTGATGAAGATGCTCAAAATTCTCCTAATAGAACCTATGAGCTACAACAGATAAAGTGTTCTCTGCAGTTAGCATTTCACTTGGACATTGAACAGTCAACTTAACACCTTCGTTTTGCCTCAGAAGAGAAACTGCATGTCTTGCAGGTGGAATACACATATGTGTACACATATGAGTACGTACACATCTGTGCCCAGCAGACTGGTGAGATGTTTGTGCAGCAAACCCACCACGTGAAGTCCCTATGGAGTCAGTTCCTGTCACTTATTAACCTGCCCCTCATAACCACTCCATGAAGTAGGCACCGGTATCCCAAATGACACAAAAATGAGCTGAGGCAGAGGTTTTTGAGAGATGTGTCTGAGCAAGAGGCGTACAAGTGGTGATGCTGGGGTTTGAACCCATTGGTTTGACATAGTTGCGGAAGCTGGGCTCCTGCACTCACAACCTGGCTTCAGGAACTTGAGATAGACTTCACTGTGGCAGTTGTTTTAAGACTAGGTGTTTAAAGATGTGTTTTGCACTTTGAGATGGGTTGGGCAGGATTTGGTTAGTTTCCTGTGTACCTGAATTCACATGGTAAATTTGGGGAATGAGCTAACTTTCAAGGTGAGATGTGTAGAAAGACCCAGATGGCACCTCCTTTTACCCTCCAGGGTCTGTTTTGAGCTGATGTTGACCTGGTCCTCTCAACTGTGGGGTCCTATTTATGTAGAACCTTGAAGGGTAAGCTACAGAGTTTGGATTTGATTGAATGAGAAAACGTGTGATGACCAAAATTGTGTGAGATACAAGAGTACCAGAAAGACCTCCTTTATGGTATTATTATTATTATTATTATTTTTTTGGCGGTACTGGGGATCGAACTCAGGACCCTGCGCCTGCTAGGCAGGCGCTTATTCCACTGAGCTATATCCCCAGCCCCTCCTTTATGGTATTAAAAGACTACTTTGTAGGACTGCTGCGAAAATTAAATGAAATGATAGAGAACAAGTGGTAAAATGCCCAGTGACCATTACATCCTCCTTTCCCTTTCCCCCTAATGTTTCTTCCCTCTCTTCTTTCTCGTCCCTGTATTATTCTTCCTCCTTCTTTCTTTTCTTCTCCTTGCCATTGTTACGGGGACCACAACCCATTCACCCTTCTCTGCAGCCCTCCTCTCTGCCCCCCCCGAGGACCTCTCTGAGGAATGGCCCTTGTGTGCTTGCAGCAATGGTGAAAGAGGACAGGCAGGATAGGGAACCCACCTGAGATGTAACCCAGGGAACACACAAGGTCATCTCAAGGTGGGGAGGCAGGCTCTGCTCCCTGGGCTGTGCTTCTCAAATCATAAAAGCTCAGCAAACTCAGCTGAAGGCTTTCTGTCATGGCTACCACATGCTCATCCAGCCTCTACCTGGCACCTCAGGAAGGAAAAATCTCAACTACAGCTGGAAGCCCACCTTTTAATTCTCCTAGCTGGTATTCTGAACAGGAGCATATTACCAATGCAAATAGCACAAAACCAGAGCCTAATATCAATCTCTAGTAGATCCAGCATTGCGCATCAAACACAATGTGTTTTTGAAGTGATATCAAATAATGCTTCTGTTCTTGATTATGTTCTCTTTGTTCTAGGGCAGCAGAAAAGAACGAAAGAAACACGCTCGGTCATATTATTTGGGGAGTTGCGAACAGCAGGCCAACCGGTGAGTAAGGGCAGGGCTGGGGAGTTGATCATCTTTTAATCACCACAGTGCACAAGGAACCTGGTATATAGTAAGTGAATCCTGCTGAACACCTTATGAGTAAGAGTTATTGTACCCACTTTACAGATGAGAAAACTTCCGAGAGGTTAGACAGGTTACACTCACAGTGAGTAATAGAGCTGGGATCCAACTCCAAGTGCTTCATAAGAATGGCCACGTTTTTGCAAGCATTAACACCCAAAAGTCATCTCAAAAACTATACTAAGGTATTTCATAGTGGTAGGTCAGCCTGGCATTGTGCCTGCTTATGGCTTATCTTGAGTAGGGGGGACATAGCTACCATGAACAAAAACTGTCAAGAGAGGATCATTAAAGTCCCAAACAAGCTTCTGGGATTGAAAACTTGTGGGTGGAGGGAAGATACTAATCACTAAAGTAAATGAGAAAACAGTATAGTGTGGTAAAGACTGGTAGGTACCATGGAGAAAAATAAAGTACTAAATGGATTAAGAGCTTTGGTTGAACTTGATTCTATTTGAAATTAATCAACAATGTCAATATTGACTGTTTTGTTCTTCTCCCTACATATGTTCAGTGATTCTACCACTGCCTGGCATGCAGTGGGGCTTCAATTAGTATTTAATTAATGAATAAATGAGTGAATGTGTCCAGGAACTTGGGTGGAAAATTCAGTAGTTTAGACAAATTCACACAGGGAATAAGCATTTGGAAGGTAAGGTCAGAGGTCCAGAATCATGCTAGGTATCCTCTGGTCTTAGCATGGTTCTGCAATTCCAAATTCTGAAAACTTAAAAGACTTTTGGGAAGTGTTAGCATTAAAGTGAACAACAGAGAAACAGAAAACAAGACAGTGAAAACAAGACAAGAAAACAAGCCCACGCTGAGGTTCAAGAGCTGAGAAGTCTTCCCTTGGCTTTGTTCCTCAAGGACTCTGGTTGTGACTTGGGGGACCAGTGTATGGGCCTAGTTAGCCCTGGCCCTCTGGTTATTGTTAGAAAAGATGTCAGTCCTGCACAGTGATTCAGTCTCTTTGCATGTTCTTTGATTAGTCAGACTTTGTGTCATTTGCCTGTTACTCAGCTATTCATCAAGAGATAAGAACTTGGTAACTACAGGCAAGTGATAGCAACCCTAGCCTTTCTGGATTACCAGCTCGCTCATTAGCAGGGAGCTTCTGGATCAGTTGGTTTCCTTGTTACACACTGAACTCAAGCAAAAGTCTAGATTCAGAGTATAGGCAGCTCCTGTGTTCAATTGGGTAAACAGATTGCTTATGCATTAAATCGTTTCTTGTTGGTTCAAAACGAAAATTGACTGCACTTGGTCAACTTGTGTGCATAAAATATTAACTATCTACTACTGTCTTCCTTCCCACTTGTGGAAAGTGGCAGTAGTCACATGTGCCAGGACCAGGATAAATTGAGCTAAAATTATAATGGTTTGTCAGGTCACAAATAACAGAGACTTGAGCAGTCTAATTCCTATCCCTGGAGGCTTAGTGCAAGCCTTCAGACAGAGGGAGGGAAGCAGGGAAATCATCCCTGGGTCCTGCAGGGTCCTGGAACCCCAAGCGAAGTGCAGAGTGAAGTGGGCTGGAATTTGAGTTGTTCTGCCTGTCAGACATGTGACTTTGGGCAAGGAGCAAAGTCCCTTCAGTTAAGGGAAAGAATTTTGCCATTTAAGGGAAAAAATATCAACCCCACAGAGTTGTTAGACTCAAATGAGAGGATGCAAGTACACCCCTGTGGCACCTGGCATATATGATACTCACCTGAAAGCACCACCCCTTCTCACTCTTTGGTCATCATTCAGCTCATGCACGGTCCAGCCGCAGTGGTAGCAACCAGGAAGCTCCTCTGCTTGTTCTGCTATTGGGACTTCAGAAGTGGACGCCCCGTCTCTGGACCTTACACCACATTTGGAACTCAGCTGCCTGATGTTTGCTCAGTATCTCCTCTCCCGCCTCTAGTTTGCTTGCTTCCCACACGATCCTCTTCTAGCCCTCCTTCCTCTCATTCTTTTTTAAAAAATAATTTTATCAGTACACTTTGGCTATATGCAATGATCATCTCCTCATTCTTGAACCCCTCCCCCCACACATGCCACAAATATCAAGTGCACACCAACGAAATGCAACTAGGCCTTCCCTTCTCAGAGATACCAAAAGAGACCAGAAAGGAATTCCTGCATGCTGTTGGCAGGAATCCACAAAGTTACCTCTGCCACTGTCTCACTTCCTGGCTCCTGGCCTGTTGAAGGCATCCTTCCTGTCTGGCTTAGTCCCACCTGGGGCTCTAAACCTCATCTAGACACCTCCTACTATCATTCCTAATGTCTTTCAAGCCTCCTTCCTTTTCCCGTACGCAAGTTCAAATTCCTCCTACCTTTAAAAATCTCCCTCGCTCATCTCTTGTGCCTACCTCAGTGAGGGTTTGGGCACTCCAGTCACACCCTCACCTCACCTTTCAACCCCAATACTCCATCAAAGTCGCTAGTAGCTCGAATTTGCTAAATTCCATTGGTATCTTTCAGTGGCATCCAACTTAGTTAAATATTCCTTCTTTCCAGAGAAGCATACCTTCCTTGATGCTGGTCTTCCAGCCACTTTTCAGTCTCCTTTTCCAATTTTTACTTCCTTGGGGATTTTTAAATCTCTTTAATTTACCCACTTGTCCCAGCTTTCAGTAACACAATCTCAGCAGAATGCACCACCTACTTCACTAGCTCAGTAGACTTCTGAACGGTCTAGACAGGAGCATCCTTTCCATATACCAACACACTGCTGGGCTTATTCCTACCTGACTTCCTTTAATGACTTCCCAGTATCCTTTGAAAAAACTAGAATGCCCATGGTCCTTGTCACAAGCTCAGGCTCTGCATGCTATGCACAGCCCCCTTCTTCAGTCTCATCTCAGACCTCTCTATCATTCAGTTTCTCTTCTGGAATTATTGGGTTTCTCTTGGTCCCTCAAAGGATCACATTTCTTTCATCATTAGAGTCATCGAAGAAACTTCTATTTGTTTAAATTCTCCTGCCCAGCTCTTTGTCCAAGTTTTCTCATCACTAAATCAAAGCTTCCTCAAAGAAGTTTCCCAAGATCCCTCAGGACTAGATCAACTCTTTCTGTTCCAGGCTCCCGTGGTACTTTGTGCATGTCCTTCGTAATAGTTACTGCAGTTGGCCATCTGTATGGTTTTTGATCTACTCTCTGCTTCTGCTGCTTTTCATTTATAAGTTCGTGAAGGCTTTTTCAAGATACTCTGTTTCACTGTTGCACATACAGCTTCTCCAAAGGTGCCTGGGCCATGAAGACGAATGGAATGAGAAAATAAACCAAGTTCAATTTTGAAGCCATTCCCTTCAGGACAAATAGGCAAAACCATTGCATATAGTAACATACAATACTGTCGAACTCAAGCTGCTGCCTTCTGTAACTCCTTCCTCCTCTCGACACCTCCTTCCTGAATTTTAGACTCCTCCCTGCTGTCAACTGTCACCACCACTTTTGTAAGTCCTGTTTGAGTTTATATTCTTCCAAGCCGTCTCCAAGTTTCGTGTTCTCTATTTCAGCTCTTGCTGTCATCATTTCCTTTACTTCTTAATGCCAAAACCATAGAAGTTTTAAAACAACACTTAGAGTTCTTCTTGAATACAAAACTATGTTTATTGTAGTAGCTTGAAAATATATCTAAAGAATGAGAAAATTTGAAAAATTATTCTGTAAGACCAGCAATAGTCATTGTGACTATTTTTCAGATACTATTTCAAATATTTTTCTATTCATATACATACATTATTTTTAAAATGTGGTGAAGTTTTGATTTTTAAGAAATCAACATATTCATTAGACACTTTCAACATAAAACTATCTAATTAATAATCATCAATTCTTTGTCATTCTTATTTAATTTTAATTTTTTTTTAGCATTGTAAAGCAAATCCAAGAGTTCATAAAATTTCACCCTGTAAGACTTCAATCCAAGATGTATCTCTAACACAAAACACTGCTGAGGATTATAACTAAAGTATCATTGTTAGCCAGAAATATGGTTCAGTGGCACAGTGCCTACCTGGCAAGTGTAAGGTCCTGAGTTCGATTCCTGGTCCCAATAAATAAATAAATAAATAAATAAATAAAATATTGTTACATTTAACAAAACCAACAATAGATCTTTAGTTTGTTTCACATAGCATATAGTTCATATTTGGTTTCTCTGTCTCCAAATCATCTTGTTACCATTTGCTTGTTTGAATCAGAATCCAAGAACTACATTTTATATTTTATATAGATATACAGATTTTAAAAATTAGGAACATATTTTGCAAGCTGTTGTTCATCATCACGTTTTAACTTTAGTGACAATGTACATTTTCTTATATATTAAAGATTTTCCTTCAAGAATTCTAATGTCTACATCATGGTCCCTACTTTTTTGTGTCTAGAGTCTCATTATGGGGCAATTAGTTTGTTGTTATATTTATTAGCTTTTTGATATTATAGTACTGTCCTTGGAAGAGAGACACCAAATAATCTTCCCGTGGGTGTATTCTTTAGAAATACTAATTAATGTCATTTTAAAAAATCAGTATTATTTTTACTAAAGTCAACAAATAAAAATGACATATTATTGTTTTATCATTCCTTAGGGTGGATAAACATGACTTCATGTATTTAATAGCCATGTAGATTCCTCTGGAAAACTTCTTGTTAACCCTCTTTGTTCATTGTTTTAATTGTTTTCTTTTTATTGTGGTCTTGTAAGGACTTGATGCTTTATCATGGCTCTGTTAGGAGTGTTGCAGGTGTTGCAAATACTGTATTTCTGGAGTTTGTCATTCACTCTTTTTAGAAGCATATATTTTGCCTTCTTTGCATATTCTTATTGAACCCTAATTTTTAATCACTTCAGATTTTTACCCATATTGCTTAAATTATGTCTTTCCCTGACTCTAACTGAACTTACGCAGGCCTTCCCTGTAGCTTTTCTCTTTCTGATCTCCAGTCTCCCTTCCAGTCACTGTGGAGGTGCTGCCTACTGAACATGTCTGGTATCACTTTCATTCTATTGCTCGCCCACTCATGACTCAGTGGTGGACTTTCACAGTACGTCAGACAAAATCTAAACCCTCAGCCCACACGCATTTAAGAACATCCCCAGTTTAGCTTCAACACTCTAAATGTAGTTCCTCTTCTTTTGTCACAGGGGCTGTCCCTGACACCCTGAATGGTCCAGTCACCTCCCATTCACACAGCCCTTCACGTCCTGCTCTTGCTTCTCCTCCTGGAAGCTCAGTCCTGACCTCCCCATCTTCAAGGTGCACCTAGAGTCCCATCTGCCCCCAAAGCTTTTCTGTGAATTGCATTAGCCCAGAGCACATTCCCTCATCTCTCTCCACACTTACTCTCTGCTCTGTAGGCCTTTTAGTATCTATGAGTTCTTCAACTACAGGTTGAGCTTCCTTATGAAAATTAAAAATCTGAAATACTCCAAGATCTGAAAATTGTGGGCCACAGATAAGACACAAGTGGGAAAATCAGCTGATGTCATGTGACAGGTTGTAATCAAAATACAGATGCACTAAAAATAGTATAAATAAAACATAAATGATTTTCATGTTTAGACATGGGTCCTATCCCCAAGATATCATTATATATATGCGAGTATTCCAAGATGTGGAAAAGCTGAACCATTTCTGCTCTCAAGAATTTTGTTTAAGGCATACTCCACCTGTATTTAAATTTGGTTTCTTCAAAAAAATGTGTCATGCTCTTTCTCAGGGAAGAAGCAATGTCATCTTTTCATTCTTCTATAATGCAGGTGGGAAGATAGCACTATTCACTTTCAAGAACAAAACAAGTACTTTTATTCCCCTTGAGGTACTGGGGATTGAACCCAGGATCTTCACACTGTGCTACATCCTCAGTTCTTTTAATTCCTTTTTCTTGAGACATAGTATCCCTAAACTGCTGAGTTGTCCCGACTGGACTCAAACTTGTCATTGTCCTGCCTCAGCCTCCCAGAATGCTGGGATTACAATCATGCACCATCACACCCAGCCAAAGCCAGGTACTTTTGAGTCATCTGTAATCTTTAGTCCCATCTTCCTTTGACCTGCACCATCCATGTTAAACTACGAGTAATGGAGATAACATTGTCAGCCAGAGTAGAATAAAATTTTTACCCGTACACAAAGCAAACCGACCCACTGAAAGCATTTGAGTGATCTTGGTAGATGGATCTGCTTTACCAAATGTTTATAGAAGCTGCACTTCTTTTGTTAGGGGTTAAAAGAGAGAAGTCCACTCATATTTGTTTAATAAAAGTTATACATACAGGTAAAAAGAGAACAGAACCAGTTGTTTATGCTCATATCAAAGGAGAATCCTGAAAGTCAAGGGGGTGTGTCCAGCGGTTTTGCTCAGCCCCTCTAGGGACTTCTACAATCAATGTCGTCAGCAGAAAGTCACTGTCTTTGCCATAGTGAAGGGCAAATTGGCTCCCAAGTGGTCTGCTTTTCTAGGTTCTGTGATGAACTCTGCTGCTGGAAATGTCTGAATCAAAACAGAATTTTAAGAGGTCTAACTCTCGGTACAAACCTGAAGTATAAGAACATTGCCAGGCCTCTACAGTGTGTTTTTAAAGAAAGGATTAGGTGAGAACACTTTATTGGTATGTCAGAGTGTGTAGTGGTAGTTGTTTGGTTCACTAACATATCATAAGTGTCTAAAACAGTGCCTGGCAGTTATAAGGTGCCCAATAAATATTTACTTCATTTATTATAATTATTGTTACACTCTTGGTCCCATGGTTGAATGTATAGTTACATGAATTACATGAATTTGTGCATCTGAGTAGAAAGAAAGAAAAAACAGAAGAATGTACTTACTCCTTGTGCTAGAATGTCCCTGAGAATACATCATAGCACAGTGATATTAAGGGTGGATTTTCAACTCATGACATTTTTTCATAATTCATGCATTTAGTTGTTTGGGGAGGTGCCTATAATGAACCAGGCATTCTGGTGGATACCAGAGACACAGACATGGTGCCTACCCATGTTTACAGCTAAGACAGAACAATCAGCAAATAAATAAATGATTACAATACATGTTTGGAACACAGTGGTAACTGAAAAGGACTTAGGAAGGATGGCTACCCCAGCCATAGGGTATGAAGAATGAGCCTCCCAAGGGGATTCTGCTCAGGAAGTAACTAAAGGTAGGGGACCACAAGCCAGGCTGGCCTGAAGGAGAATGAAAGAGGTACATCTGCTGTGCTATCTCAAGAGGATCCTTGTCCTGCTCTTTCCTCCAGCCTCTGCAGACCCTACTGCACATCCCTACCTGTGACACAAAGAGGTCTGTCTGAGTTTGTACAGAGGGGTCCCAAGAAAATTCAACTGGTGCCTACGCTGATCTGAAGCACCTTATCCTGGAAGAGGAGGGCTTTTGTCTGTCTCCCTGCCTGTAGTCTACCTCTGTGGCTTGTCGATGCTCCAGGCTGGTGGTCATGGACTTTTGGACTCTGTTACAAAAGGATAGGCAGTGCTACTGTACCTTCCTGGAGTTCTGGGTCACCCTGCTGTTATCATTTCTTCAAAGAATTCACAAGTTCCTTGCCCAACTTCCTACACAGCTACAAATGAGATGGCATTACTAACGAGACTTTTGTTCCCCTGTCTATTTCTGGAGGAAGTAGGGTGGATAACGTACTATGCTAAGCTTGTCTACCAGAACTTGAGGGGCCCAGAGTTCTTTCCTGGTGTCCCCTCACCTCGAGGGTCAGTTGAGGCTTTCATGTGTCTCTTGGCAGCCATTGTCTAGAGAAACAACTCCCATGACCTACCGTCTGTAGACTTAAGAAAATACAGCAAGAGGGCTTGATTTAGGAAACACCTTGTGTGTGCCAATACATGGGCCATCATGATCTTTAATGATGCCAACAGCCCTACAAAGTAAACACTGTATAAGATAAGAAAAGTGAGCATCAAAGAAGTTTAACCGTGCTACATAAATTTTTAGGCATTGGACTCAAATTCTGGTGTATCTCACTTCAAGGCCAGTCTTCCCAGAATGTCCTGTACTCACTCATTGTATTCCCAGTGCTTTATTTCCTAGGCAGCTTCAATACAGTGATACCACTCATCTGTCTGTGGTGGCAGAAGAGAGATTTCTGTCACTGGGTTATCATTTACAGCCCTTGACCCGTAATTCAAACAACTCAGCACTCTTGGGTATTCTGTGGTGGTCAGGAACATGGAACTAAACCTTCCTCTTCCCCCTTAACTCTAAGAAACAGTAGCAAATGATACCTTTGTGACATTTTTAAACCCATGAGTTTCTTATTAAATGACCAGCTGCAATATACCACCTACTTGGAATAAAAGGATTAAGTCCTGCTCTCAAACCCAGGGAGCAAGAAGACATCAGAGGCAAAGAGAGTCAGAGTCAGTTTCAGAGTTCAGCCCTGGCCCCATCAACATAACTTGTATGTAAAAGAATAAGACATTCACTCTCTTTCAGTCTTTGTTTCTCTCTTACAGAGAAAATGTATTACACTTGCTACCTATGGGAGTTCACTAACATTCCTTCTGACTCCGACAGCTGATGCTATAGGGGCAGAAGCTGGTCCAGTTTCCTTGCCTCCTCCGAAGAACGTGAAACTCCTCGCCCTCATGCTCACTGCAGTGGAAAGAGGTTCATCCTTTCATGCTTCCAGAAGCCTATTTAGTAACTGGACGTCGGAGCTACTGAGGGGATGAATCACAGCTTGCTGTTGTCATCAGCAGAACACTCCCAAAGACAAGCTCACACCCAGGCAAGTGGCAGCCTGCTTAGGGAGGGGCTGTCCTCCCGTTCCTTCCTCTGGTTATAGGCATCCTCACGTATGATGAATGTGGGAACCACAGCAGCTCCCAAAGAAGGGACATTTACTGTTCTAAAGTCATAGTGCTGTATCTAGTGGCAAATGTTGTGATTCTTCACTGTAGCGAAGAGTGGAAAGTAACAGGAAAGAAAAAAACACCACACCTATCAGCTCTTTAATAAGAGGTAATCACATCAACCTTCCCTGACATTTTATATCTAGAAAAATATGGAGAGAATAAGTGAGCAACACTAACTACTTGTAACCCATCTTTTGGCCTTCATAGTACTGGCTGAACATCCCTAACTTGAAAATCTGAAATTTCCTAAAACCTGAAATTTTCTGAGCATCAGTCTGATGTCATGTGGGAAATGACTTAACATGGCAGGTCATAGTTAAAGCATAGGGGCCCTAAAACTACTGTATAAAAATTATCATCAACCTGTATATATAGCATGTGTGTGTGTGTGTGTGTGTGTGTGTATCTCAAATATAAATTAATTTTGTGCTTAGACTTGAGACCCATCCTCAGTATCTCTCATTACATATTCTTGTCCCAAGCTTTGTGGCTAAGGGATATTCAAACTATATGGGAAAACACTTTGTCATTAATTCTCTTCTAATCACTTTTTTATGGCTTTATAATGTCCTATACATTACATTACATGTATAGGACATTAATGTATAATGTCCTATACATTACATTATCTGTGATTTATTTAACTGGTCATCTCCCACAGGGCAAGGAGGCTGTGTTTGAGATTGTCACAATCATTGCTAAACAACACTGTGTTGAACATCTTGGAGCTACGTCCTTGGGCATAGAGGTGATTAAGTTAAGTCTGGGAAGGCTGTTCAATAGGCAGATTGGATTTCAAATAAGCCTTCTATGCAGCTGTGTGCATGGCAACTCTGCTTAGAGAGCTGCTTCCCTCGCTGGTGTGCTGGGGATGATTGGCTAATCTGAGACCGACAGCACACCCCGCTGAGCTGCATTGGCCCCGCCACCTGGCACCTCCCCAGGTCCTCCAAAACCTGCCACGGGGCTGAGACTTTCGGTGGAGAGTGAAGACTTGCAGGGTGGAAGGCACCGTAGGGAGAAGGAGGAGAGGGCCCTCAGCAATTTTTTATGACACCAGGCTTCTGTTCAGTGCTTTGGATAATTAAAAATAGACCCCCACCCAGGCTGCATCTTTAGTCTGAAATGTACTGCGTGTGGATTTTGGAATTGGCTCCTGAGGGACAGGGTGGAAGCACAGTCCTCTGGGACAGCTCCACAGGGCTGGAGAAAGTGTTCCAAAAGCTTTCTGTGGAGATGAATCCTCCACAGGCAGTGCTCGGGTGGATGACCTCATAGGTCCTTCCCATCTGTAATTCCTGGGTTGACCAGAACAGATTTTTTTTTTTTTTTTTTTTTTGAAGGAAT
>PVLD010016417.1:19767-45259 GCA_004027595.1 Dinomys branickii | reverse complement strand
TCCTCCCCTCCCCTCCCCTCCCCTCTCTTCTTTTCTTTCTTCTTTCACTTAGGGACTGAGGATTGAAGCCAGGGCCTTCACAGTGAGCTACAACCCCAGCTCGTTTTTTAAAAAAAATTTGAGAGTATATTTTATTTATTTATTTATTTAATGAAAAAATTGTAAAACAAAATTCTAGAACAAAACAATAGGAGAATAACAATACCTAGTGCATTGTGTATTGTTGTCTTTAAAGTAGTGACTCAGAGTACAAGATATGGTAGTAAAAATTCTCCAATCAGTATTAACACAAACCTTTCTTTTCAGTGAATGAAGAGACACTACTATAACTAACTTGCATTTTTTCCTTTTCCTTTCCTTCTTTTCCCCCTTCCCCTATCCTAGTTCTTTTTTCCTTTTGAACAATTTCTCCCCATTTCACAATATCTATTGTGCATTTTAGACCTTATTTACTCTTTCAGTTTCTCACAACAGGGAGACAATATGATGTTTACACTTGTGAGTGATTTATTTCACTTATGAGTATGGTCTCAAGTTGCATCCATATAAAAGTCTCAAGTTTATCCTTTTTTATGGCTGAGTAGCACTCCATTATATAAAAAGACTACATCTTTTTTATCCATTCCTTGGTTGATAGGCATTTGGGTTATTTACTATATTTAGCTATTACAAATTGTGTTGCTATGAACATAGGTGCACATACATCGCTGTGGAATGATGCTTTTAATTCTTCTGGAAAGGAATATCCCAGCGTATTTTTATTCTTTATTTTAAGACTATGTTTTGTTAAGTTGCTAAGTTGCCCAGCCTAGGCTTGAATTTGCAATCTTCCTGCATCAGCCTCTCTGGGTATTTACTCTCAATCTCAATGAGCTTGGCTCTTCTGTGTATGTCTTGGTTACTTTTCTCTCATTGCTAAGACAAAACACCCAAGGTCCAAAATGAAGGAAGGAAAGGTTTATTTAGCTTACAGTTTGTGCAGGTTTCAGTGCATAGTTGACTGGTTCTGAGGCAGAGTGGCACATGGCAGAGGGCAAATGTTCATGGCAGCAGAGCACAGCAAAAACAACCAGCAAAAGCGGGGAATGGTGGCAAGCAACCTCTTTCTACCTCCCTTACATTGTAAACAGCCTACCCCCATCCAGGGGGTATGTAGCTCTCACATAATCTCCATGCCCTCCTCTTCCACAGGCTCAGGATGTGCACAAAGTAAGCACCCTGGCTTGTTGCTGAGTCACTCAGCCAAACCTCTAGACTCCCCAAGTTGACACAATGTATCAACCATAACCGCCAATCTCAGGCAAATAGAATTGCACACAATATGTGTCATTTTGTTGCATAGCTTGACTTGGCTAGTTTTCAATATGTTGTAGCATGTGTCAGAATTTAATTTCTTTTTAGGACTAAGTAGTATTCCATTGTATGTATTCACCATGTTTAACCATGAAAGGAGACTTACTTGGTTCCCAATTCAGCTACTGTGAATCCTGCTGCTCTAAACAGTATCTGCATGAGTATCTGTTTGAGTTCTTGCTTTCCATTCTTTTGTGTGTGCATTTAGGAGTGGAACTGTTGGGTTATAGGAATCTGTTAGCTTTTTGAGGAGCTGCCAAACTGTTTTCTGTGATTTTACATTCCCACCTGAAATGGATAAGAGAAATTTCCAATTTCAGCACATCCTTGAAAATGTTTACTATTTTTCTTCTTTTTTTTGATAGGAGCTATCTTAATGGCTATGGATGGTATACTGTTATTTCCCTTGTGACTAATGATACTGAGCATCTATTCACATTCTTATTGGCTGGCCAGATGTAGCTCTTCTTTGCAAACATGTCTATTTAGATTGCATCCTCTAGGGCCCCAGTGCAGGGTTGGAATGGAAGGAATGTCCTGATGCCTGCTTTCATCCTGTCTTGGGCAGCAGGCCTTGCCTTGCATGGACATTAGTCAGGAGCCCAGGATTACGGTTGGAGCTAGCAGGGGCTACTTGGTACCCTGAGGTGTGCAAGATGAACTCTGTCATGGTTCACAATGGAGAGGTGAGGCTTTGGTGTCAGAGCCCTTGTGCAGGCAGCCTGCAGGGCTGGAGTCTGGGTGATAGGGTGGTGGGGATAGGTGGGTAGCAGTGCTGAAGATGGAGAGGAAGCAGGTTAATGATGAGGAAGGTCATAGGCCACAAGAGCTGCATGTTGATGCCTGGCAGTGGCTGTGCTTGTGTGTATCTGTGTGTGTGATGTCCAAGAGTGGGAGGAATAGGGAAGAATGTGGAGCCAAGACAGGAGATGGGGTTACTGGTGTTTGATATACCACTTTTATACGATAGGTGGTTGGTGTTTGCTTTGGAGTAAGGCTCTGAGATTTTTGTTTGTTGGTTTGCTTTTGTTTTTGCTTTCAGTACTGGGGATTGAACTCAAGGCCTTTGCACTGAGCTATGTTCCCAGCCACTTAAAATTTTGAGACGTGGTCTTGCTCAGTTTCCCAGGTTGGCCTTGAATTTGGGGTCCTCCTATCTCAGCCTTTCACAGTGTTGGCACTGGGCATGCACCACCACACCTGTCAAAGCTCTGAGTTTTGCTTCTGCATAGCACAGCAGAAAGAACACTGGTCTAGGAGTCAAGTCACATGAGACCGCTGTTCTCACTAAAGTGTAAGCACAGGCTCACCCACTTCAGCAGAGAGAGGGTCTCTCTCCTCTTGAGATAGATGAGCTGCTTGCTGAGCCTATCCCAGCCAAATATTATAGTTGACACTATACACACTGAATCATTGAATATGCCCTCTCAGTTTAGTTAGTCTTCCTTAGAGGTATTGAATGCAATTTTTAAATACAACAAAATGGTTAGTTAAGAAGTAAGCTTCTTGTATTTTGTTTACTCAACACTTAACTAGTTGTAATTGTACTTAAATCAGCCACACACAATCTGAGATACCACTTCAGAGCTGGCTGTATGCCAACTGCTAACCCTGGCTCCCAAGGGTGATACTGACCTTCTTCTACAGGACCTACTTAAGCACCATCCAGTTGCCTGGTCACCTGCCTTGTCCTGATTCTGCATATTCTCTGGAACCATTTCTGCTTCCCATGCTGGCCCATGACTTGGACGTACTGGTCATTGCCTTGTCCAGTGTCTACATGCTGTTTGCCCAGAGCAATTAGGCATCCTGATGTGGAGGATCAACATTCAGATTTCATATCACTGTGTTTTCATCACTGTGTTTCTGGGTTTCAAGATACTAGTAGTCCTCGCTACTGGAGAGATGGCTGCCATAGGGAAAGACAGATGTTTGCTCCTTTCCTATGCAAAGCAATAATGGCTCCTACAAACCATCTCAGCTCAGCGCCAACCTGGGCTTCCAGAACTGAGCCCAATAGACCAGGCACCAGCCCCGGCAGTACTCAGTTTCCAGCCTTCACTTCATCTTACGGTTTTCTCAGGGTGACCCCCAAACCTCAGGGCCTACATACGTGTGATGGTTAATTTTATATAGCAACTTGCCTTGGTCACAAAGTGCCCAGATATTTGGTTAAATTTCCCTTCTGAGTGGGTTTTTAAAGATGTTTTTAGGTGAGAGTAATATTTGAATTGGTAGAGTGAGAAAGGAGATTGCCTTCACCAATGTGGGTGGCCCTCATCCAATTTATCCGTGGCTTGAGTGAAACAAAAGGCTGAATAGGAAAGAATTCTTTTTCTCTGCCTGGCTTTGAGAGGCCACATCAGTCTAAGCCTTTGAAGTTGGACTTGAACTGAAGCTTACACCTTTGGATCTCCTGGGTCACCAGCTTGTTGACTACAGATCTTGAATTTCTCAGTCTCTATAATTATGTGATCAACTCCTTATAGAAAAATCTCTTTATCCATGTCTGTTTCTCTGTCTCTCTTTCGTATTGGTTCCATTTCTTTGGCAAACTCAGACTAATACTCTAGGACTAAGTCAACTGGCCAGGGCTGGGCAGGCAGATAGACCAAACGATCTACTGTTTCTTTTATATACGCGGACCAAGGGTGGGTATCGATTAGAGAGTTCTCTGACATAAATCCAACTTGGTCATTTCATTTTTTTTTTTTTACAGTGTTTTATCTTATTCTTATGTCATTTGAGTTTATGACTTGGTTGCTTTTGCAGTCGACCTCCTGCCCGCCTCTCTCCTGTTATTTTTGATCACAGTTGCAATCCCAGAGAGGCCCCCTCTCCAGGGGGGTCTGGCAGAAAGGGGAGCATATGTCAGGGAGTTGGGGAAGCTGGCAGAAAGCTTCTTTGTCTGTTTAATGTTTTATTAGAGCTCATGTAGCAATGTATATTAAACAAGTTCCGTGGTGGGAGAATTCAGAATAAATTACTGCCTGCAATTTCCTGTTTGGCACTAATCTTGTCGATTAGAGACTCAGGATGGGAATGGCTGCGTATTATTATGCTAACATCAGTGTTGCAGTGCTCACAAATTCTTACAATGACAGGGCCTAACAGGCCAGCCAGTCTAACCCCACATAATATTAAGGGGGCTCAGAGACCCACAAAGGCTTGAGGTCACCTGGTGCAGAAAGACGCAATCTTGGTTGTAAGATTGGCTCAGCAACAGCATCCCGAGGCGCGGATTTTAGTAGGTGTGGGAGATTGTTTTAAGGATCCATAACCTATTATTTACCGAGGGTCCCCATCAGAGCAATTGGCCTGTGCTTTTCCTGCTTGTTCTTCCTTCCTGTGTGTTTATGGCTCAGCCTCCAGGCAGTTTGAATTCTGGCTCCTTGGGCAGTGAAAGGCATCTCAGAGCTGGTGAGAGTCCTAATGGGAGCAGGAAGTGCGCAGGGCCTGGATAAGCCAGTTCCTCAGTGGGAGCCTCAGTTTGTCTTTTGTGTTATAGGGGTGATAATCCCAGACCTGGTCTGTCACGTGGTGACAGAGCAAGTACAAAAGACTCCAGTAAAAGGAAAGGGCTCTTTCGAAATAACAAAACCAAGGCTTGACAATCTAATGCTGAAAGGAAAACTTCCTGTCCAAGGTACTGTTGTCCTCTGGAAATTGTCTTGAAATGCTTCACCATCCCTGGGCACCTCACCTTCTGATCCCAGAACCCAGCAGGCGAGAGAAATGGTCCTTCACCACACTGGCCAAGGGGACTCTGTGCTGCCCTAAACTCTGCTCTCCAGTACCTCTACATTTATTCCTCCTCTACAGCAAGTTTGCTGCGGGCACGGTCATATCCGATTCTCCTCTGTATACGCCATTGGGTTTTGTTAGTTAACTGCTGCTGTGAAACACACTGCCCCCAAAACTAGTGGCTTTATTTTTTAAATTAAGTTTATTGGTACAATTTAGATATACATACTGATCACATTCATCGGTGGCTCTAAACAACAGCAGACATTATTTGCCTCTCGTGGTTTCTTTGGGACGGAAGTTCTAGAGCAACGTAGCTGGCTGTTCTGGCCTTCTCTCCTGAGTTTACAGTCAGGAGCTTCCTGGGGCTGTGGCCACCATGCCTGGGGCTGCTGGCTAGATGCTTACTCAGGGGACCCTCAAGTTGGTGCTGGACATGGAAGGGGCCCTGGTTCTTTCCACAGGGCAGCTTGGGTGTTTTGCATTGTGGTGGCTGGCTTCCCTCAGAAGATGATGTCTGAGGCAGGAGCTGCGGGACCTGTTCTGACCAACCTTATTTCCTCTGTACTGAGTTGGTCATGCGGAGCTACCCCTGATTCTTGGAAGGAAGGCTACATAGGGGCAGGAACACCAGGAGACAGGGATCAGAGGAGTTTGGAGACTTCATCCCACCTGGCTCCTGACAATTCTCATTATTCCCAAAGGCCCCAAAGTCTTCTTATGCAATAGCATCAACTTGAAGTCCTGCACCTTGTCATCTGATCAGGTCTGGGATCAGGTGAGGCTCCTACGGTGCCTTTCTAAAACAGTGTCAGTACTACCTGCCTAGTTCCTCTTAATCTCTAGGCCCACGAACAAAGGAGAATTTTCCTTCTGTCTAGGTCAAGGGTGGTGAACCTATGGCCTGGGTGCTGCGTGGGCTGTTTGTATCACTGGAAACTCTAAAAGGTTTGCCATTGCTGTTCTGAGCACACTGCACAGTGGTGGGGCAGTTGAACAGATCCACTGGTTATGAACACAATAGATCCACCAGTTAGGCTGCAAAACAAAGTACACAGCTGGCTACAGCAATTCCGGAGTTCTGCCGGCCACACGAGCAGTTTCTGGGTTAGAACTCAGTCTCAGGCATGGGAATGGTTCTCTGTGCCTCTTCGTTTCCTCCCCTGGATTCAGGCAGGAGGTATGTGAGTCATCTTTTCTTTACTGTAAGAAGCTGTCAGTGTTCGCAGCTGGGTTGTTTTCTCAGCTTGTGTTCCCATAGTAGTCTGGAGGTCTCAAGACCCGTTTTCACTGTGTGCTGCCTGTGTCCCTTGCAGTTGGATCAGCCAGTGTCAGGCAAAGCAGTCATCTTGAAATCACTGCATGAGTCTGAATCTTGCCAGCCTTCTCTCCATTACATGTAGGTCATAACCACAGACACCCATGTGATAAGCTCCTGTCTGTCTTGAATTTCCTCCAAGGCTGCACTGGGACACCACACTCAAGATTATCAGAAGTCCTATTCTTTGCTTTGGTTTGAAGCAACCACCTTACATATTTCTGAGGTCTTAATAAAAGGTTTTAAATTCACTCTGTCAGCTTTAGCTCTACCACATTTCCTTGACAGCACCTTGGATTTGATTTTTGCCTGGAGGCCTTTTTAAGCTTTTAGTATTAGTTTGTGAATGGAGAGACTAGGAATAAGACATCTTTCTTTTCAAACCTTGCAGGTCCTGGCTCCATTAAGCTCAGTGGTTCCTTCTTTAACATGCCTTCTCTCTTTTCACGTTTTATTATCAGCAACCGGAAGCACATCACCCATATTCTGCCTGGTAATCTCTTTTTCTAGATCAGTCAGTTCATTAGGTACACTTTTCAGTTACCACAGAAGTAATTGCTAATATGTTCCTCACTGTATGCTATGGACTAAGAGTCTGTGCTCTCCCAAATGTGTATACTGGGAACCTAACCACCAGTGCGACTGTATTGGAAATAGAGCCTGTGAAAAAGCATGCAAGATTAAATGAGACCATAAGGGTGACCTTAATCCACTAGGGCTGGTGTAGTTATAAGGAGAGGAAGATGAGCCAGAGTTCATTCTGTGTCTCTCCTCCACATGAAGAGATGAGAACATGGCTGATTGCAAGCCAGAGCATGGGCCCTCACAGATCCACATTGCGTAGTACCTGGATCTTAGATTTCCCAGCATCCAGAACTGTGGGGATGCCCATTGTCTAAGCTGTCCAGTCTCTGGCATTATTTTTATGATAGCTTGTTGTAGTTAGGGTTTACAAGGGAAATGATTTAATACAGGATACGTAATTTATAGGGTTACTTTATAATATCGTCCCAAAGAGTCAAATGCAGAAGAGTACAAGAGATCTGTCCATGCACTAGAGACCCAAAGAATTCAGCTGAAGGCCTGGAGCCCATGCCAATGTCTTCCACAAGTCCAACTGGAGGCCTAGAGCCCATAACAATATCTCATGCAAGCCCGTTTCAAGTATCTGTGTTGGGAAGGCCCCAAGATCAGTGGTGGAAGCTAGAAAGTCTGCACCAGTGGGATGGAGGATTAATGCCAGCAGCCTGAGGGATCTGCACTGGAGCCAAGAAGCGATGGTCAAGGTAAGGACCAGAGCTCCCTGAAAACTGCAGCCATCCTCAGCAACAGTGAGGTCCCCAGCTCCTCTGAGGAGAATAGCTGAGTTCCCATCAGGAAAGCCAGCATGATAAGCTTCTCCAGGAGAAGCAACAGCGCACCATGTTCCCTTCCAGGTCTCTTTTTACACTATTGGCAACAATGCTCAGGTGGACCTTCCGCACCCAGCACCATGCTGACTCAGTTCAGGGTGTTACAAGCTGACCACTAGTTAATCTACCACATAACCTGTGCAGACTGATATACAAGGTAACGAAGATCTCCTTTTCTCCATCCATTAATCTTACCTTTCTTTTCCTTAAGCTTTCATGGGTACCTTCCTTGAAGGCCATGAGATCCACAATCTGGTCAAAACCCTCCCAAACTGTACTGTCAAAATCACTGTTCCTTTTTAAATATTCTTTTGTTGTTATTATAGCACCACCTCCTCTTTCAGGTACCAAAATCTATATTAGTTATGTTATTGCTTAAGAATCACCCCAAAACTAACTGGTTTAAAGCAATAATCATTTATTATTGCTAATGGCTTCTGTGAGTCACATATTTGGGAGCAGTTTTGCTGACTGGTTCTGGCTCAGAGTCTCTTCTGAGGTCATAGTCAGATATGAGGTCTCGATTGTTTTGAAGTCTCCTTGACTTGTGTGTTTTGTGCCTGCGCTAATAATACATGGGCAGCTAGAGGTGGGAACAGCCAAGGCGTCTTCGGCATCTTTCTCAATGCAGTCCTCTACAAGATTTTTCCAGCATGATACCATTGTGGTAGCTGGACTTTTTATGCTCTGAGAAGGACTCCCAAGGCATGGGTCTCAGGAGAGCCAGGCAGAGGCCATGTATTTTTCTCATCTCATCTCAAAAGTCACATGGCAGCACATCTTCCACATTGTAGAGGTAAGCCCAGTCCAGCTTCAACACGAGGGCAAGCAAACTCCATTTCTTGGTGGGAAAAATAAAATTGATATTGTAGCAAGAGGATATGGGAGTCTCACACACACACACACACACACACACACAATATGACACCCTGATGAATGCTTGTTGCTCTTTTGTCTGTTGTTGACCTTGTAGACCAATAATAATAATAACAACAACAGTGAAAGTGAAAATGGCAATAATAACTCCAACAATCATGTATCAGGCGCTTATACTGTGAAGGCCTTCTTTTTAAATTTCCCTTTTGACTGAAGTCTAACTGAAATGTGATAAAGTTCACAAGTCTTATGTGTACAGTTCTACGAATTGTTATGCATATTTATAGACAAGATACCCAAACCTAGAACCACACAGAACATTTCCATCATACCCCTTGTATCCTTGAAAGGTTCCTTATGCCTGTTTACTACCAATCCCCTTCCTCTCAGGTGCACACTGTGGATTTCTGTCATTGTTGTTTGGTTGGCTATACTGATGATGTGTTGACTATACGGTGTCAACATTTAGTCATATGCATGACACTTACTGATTATACATTGGCCAAGAGGGTTTGGTTTAGCCTGTACAATGTTTTAAAAACATTTTGAGTTTGACCACTTTTATCATTAGAAGTCTAATGCAATCCCTGCTACTTCTTGTAATTTTCTACCCCTGTAGGATCATTGACTGTACTTGCCTGGCCCCTGTGGCCAGTAAGTTTGAATTCTCTAAAGAAATGGAGCATCATTATTGTCTCCAGCCACCAGGGGTTAAGCAATGGGGATAAAATAATCTCCCATAGAGTGGCAGCTGTGGAATTTGAAGTCAAGATGTGTCTCCTCCAGCCTTGCTAAGCTACGATGAGAAAAGACAAGTGTGTCCCTGAGTTCTATTGTTTCTGTCTCTGAAATGCCCTGGTTTGCTGCAACCCCATTGCCTCTGCTTTGGCCCATGGGCAGTACAGGGAGTGTTGTGAACAGCCTCCCCTGAATCCCAGCCAGCTTGTGATGCTCACAGAAATGAGCTCCAAACTCCCTCCTGATCCTGCCATTCCCAAGTGCTGTCCATGTCCCTTACTCCCCCATCCACGCTTGGCCTGCAGTGGCTCTTCCTGCCTGAAATGCCCAGCCTTACATAGTCATCCTTCAAGGGGCAGCTAAAAATACTTTCTTTCTCTTGTTGTTCCCACCTCCCCCAGGCAACCAAATACTTTGTCTTCTCAGCACTCCAAGACTTGGATTTAAAAATTTGTAGTGTTGTTACCAAACAATGTGTCAGATTACCTTAGAGTGGCTTTTAGGAATGCGACCAAAGAAATAGACCCGCAAAAGGTTAAAAAAGGAACCCAATTTCATTTATTTGATCTCAGCTAAATGCATCACTAACTTTTTATTGATTCTTAAGAAAGAGAGATGAGAAGAATCTGTGCTTCCCCCACTGGGTGCCAAATGAACAAGCAGTCGCAAGTTTATTGCTTCCAGACATCCCACTTGCTTTGCAGATGCCCCATTGGGTTTCCATTCCATCACAACCAGGCTTGCTCAGCAGTCTCATGCTTGGCCACACAGCCTGGGGGACTGGAAGCAAAAAGAGAGGCTGCAGCCCTGGGCTTGGGAAGTCAAGGGTCAGGCTGGGAGTCCGAATAGAGACAAGAGCAGGATGGAATGGCAGCTGGTCTGGGATCAGTGTGAGAGTTCCAGCCCTGCTCTGCTCTTTATAAGATCTTGAACAAGTTATTAAATTCCCTGGGATCTAGGAAAATGCATACTTTAATTGGTTGTACAAGTTCTTGGGCCTGGGATCGATGCAGTTACTCTCTATTGGATTTCATATTTCATGCATGCTTTGAAAAGTAGCTCAGAACTTTGAGACGCAAAATGACATTTTCTTATAGCAGTACCCAGATAACCAAAGTAACACATGCCACCTTTTCTTGGATATTTACTATGTGCTAACCCTGTACAAGGCAGGGCTATTCCATGTCATCTCACTTGAGAGAGGAAGAGAGCAAAAGCCCAAAGAGGTGAGGTGCTCGATGTCACATGTTTAGGGAGCTGCGGAAATTCAACTTAGCAGATAAATGATAAGACAGTGGGTGGCACATCTCTGTCCATTTTTGCTTTGAGGGCCCCTCCCCCGTTCCTTATCTTTGGACAATAAGTCTGGACTGCTTGGCTTAGGGCTAAGTCAGTCATGGTATCCCACGCCACCGGCTCAGGCTGGGTCCAGGAGGGTCTGTGGGGTGTAGACTGGGTCAGAGTCCTCCCCCAAGAAAGGTTTTCTTCTACCCCTTCAACTGTGCCTTCTCAGCCTTCTGTTGCTTTCGGCCTTTCATGCTGTCATGCCCTGGGACTCTGTTTTCAGACCTCTTCCTTATAACTCGACTCATTCTTGCTTCTCTCTGATTGAATGTCCCAGAGACTTCAACAGCTGCTTTTCGCTGATACTCCGCACTGTCTCCCCAACACCAAACTCCCCCTGCCTTCCTGAGCCATATGTTTGACTGACTGCTGCTAGGAATTTCCTATTGGAATTGGACAGTGTTATGGTTTGTCTTATGGCCTCTCAAAATGATATGTTGAGGTCCACATCTTCAGAATATGACTTTATTTAAAAAATAGTGTCCTTACAGAGATAGTCATGTTAAAAGTGAGGTCATTAAAGTAGCCCTAATCCAGTATGTCTGCTCTTCTTATAAAGAAGGGGAAATTTTTTTTTTTTTTTTTGTCTTTTTGAGACAGGATCTCGCTATACAGTTCAGGTTGGCTTTGAGCTCACTTTGTAGCCCAGGCTGGTCTTGAACTTGCAACAATACTTCTGTCTCAGCCTCCAGAGTGGTTCTGGGATTACAGGCAGCACCATCATGCCCATCTAAGATTCAGAAATTTGGACACAGGGACACACACAGGAGATCCAGGAGATAGATATGGCAGTATCCAATGAATGTCAAAGATTGCCAGCAAAACACCAGAAGCTAGAAAAGGGCCATGGAGTAGATTCTCCCACACATCCTCAGAAGGAAATAACCCTGCCAACACTTTGATCTTGGACTTCTGGTCTCCTGACATTTGAGATGGCAAACCACCCAGTTTGTGGTACTACAGTACTTCTAGCAAACTATTACAGATAATGTAAGAAAATACAGTATACAAGTCCAATACTGCAGTAAAAGTGTTATTATTGGTTCATTGTTTGTGAAGATATTGTTTAACCTGTTAGTGGAAAATAATCACAAATGTTGATGTGTGCAATGTGTAAACTTGTATCAGCCAGGAGAACTGCCTCAGGTATTACACACAGAAAGGAGTTAAAAGAGGGAATTTGATCTTTGTAAAATGTTTGACAGGGGTAGAAGAGAAAAAAAAGTCTGGAAAAACTGTGGATAGTTTCAGGAAATTAAGAAGTTCTAAAAATTATACCCCCCACAGCAAACAAACAAACAAACAAAGAAACCCCAAACAAACCTCATCATCAACTGCCAGAAACACTGAAGTGGATGGATAACTCACAGGAAGCCTGAGGGAAGCTGTTGGAAAACCTCCCGCCTACCAACAGGAAAGGACCAATACTGACTTGTTCCTCTCCCACCTTGCAAATCTCACAGGTACAACTCTAACTGGTGGACTCAAAACGAGCTGGCAGGGCAGTCTGGGAAATGTAGTCTTTCTTCCAGCTTGCTGGTACTGTGATCACTCAAAAGGGCTTGGATATTTCTGCAGGCGAACAGAGAGTATCCTGCACAAGATGCATTTGGAAATTACAAAAACAAACTAAAAACCTCTTTGAGTTTTTTTAATTTTAAGGAGAAAAAAATAACAAAATAACAGTTTTAAGGAGATAACATTTGTGAATTTTCTTTGAAAAATAAGTTGTGCTATGTAAATCCAAGATATTTTATAGCTGGGGAAAATTTATTATCATATATAGGGCATTTCATACTATAGAAATGATCCCTGAAAGTATGGCTTTCATAGGGTATTTCAATAAAACAATTTAAAAGAAAAAAATCCAGATAACTGACTTTTAATAGTTTTTGTTTCTATTTTCTGAAGTTATTCCAAAACTCTTATTTTAAATGAGTGAATGTATTTGCGTGCACCTGTCAATGAGTACATATCTGTTGTGATGAGAGTGTATGCACAATTTTATGTTTTCTCTGTATGAGTGAGAAGCCGTGTGTGTGCATGCGTGTGTGCGTGCGTGTGCGTGCGTGCATGCGTGTGTAAATCTTGCGTTAGGCTGATTAGCCTGATCTGGTCCACCAGTTTCTGAAGCATCTTCAGGACCTAGACTAGACCAGCTTATCGGTCACCTGCTTTCTCTTGTTTTCTTTTTCTAACAGCCCCGATATATACAGACATCTTTCCTTTTATTCCCACTGCCTCAACTTTGGTGCACGCATCTTCGTCTCTCCTCTAGTTGATGGTAACAACCTCTTAAGTATCACTTTTCCTTCCATATTCAAACCCACTCTGAGAAAATCCATTTATTCTGAATGTAAACCTAACTCTTTTTGTTGTCTTCTTGCTCACTGAGTGGAAAAGTTGGTCCAGTAGTCAAATAGCTTCCAAAAGACCCTCATTATCGCATTTCCGGTGTGTGCGGAAACTTGGAATTCATGTCTTGTAAGTAGATAAGCTGCTAACTGAGGATAAGCGTGCCAACCTGATCTGAGCCTTGACTAAGTGATTAGAGCCTTAACGACAAGTAGGTGAGGAAGCATCAGGACTCCTAATCTGCTCTGGTTCCGGTACCCTGTCCTGGAAGGGGACAGCTGCCAGCTACGGCGTCTTTCTTTTTCTTCATAAAGCTTTGTGAGCGAATTAGGAGAGGGTCTTGTAGGAAAGCAATTCATCCCCCCTGAGCAGGAGGAGGTCATGATTTTGAGGCAGCATCTGAATTAGAAAAACAACTGCACCCCACACTGTTGCAAGGGTCTTGCTTCTCCCTTTCTCTTTTCCTCCCTTTCTATTACAGACTTAACCATAAATGAGCTCCAGGAGGTTGATCCATTGGACACGATCCTCATAACGTCTGGTGCTCAGAGCTTGGTACAGAGTTGCCAGTAGATTTTGTCATGATGTGAATATGCCAAGGACTCTGCTGACACAGAGAAACAAGGGTAAATGAGACACAGATGCTGCCCTGCAGGAGGGCAGAGACAAAGAAACCAGCGCTTACAATACAGCAAGCTGAGGGCAACGTGAGATTTAAACAGAGGACATAAGGGAGCCGGGGGGAGCTGACTCTAGCTCCCCTGCAGGCAGCCAGTATTTCTTAGAAGGAGAGAAGATATTAAACTGAGTGTAAAGGACACAGGCATTGTCCTGGCGGGAATTAGAAGGAATTCTTGACAGAATAACATGGGCAGAGGTGTGAAGGAGGCATAAAGAACCGGGATGTATTCAGGGAATTTCAAACTGGTGTGCGTTTAACACAGATGATGAAGAGGCAAGTGATGGAATGTGAAGTAGGAGAGGGTGCTGGAGGCGGGGCTGCTGGGGATGACTTGTGACTTACTTTATGTGGGTGAAAGGCTGACTGATTGAGATTAAAATATAGCTTCGTTCCACGTTGCAGGTGCACCCTTGTGGCTACCTCCTCCCAGAGGAGGCTCTGTTTGTAACACACGAGGGCCCTTATGGGAGAGCATCATCTCTGTGGACGGCCTTGCAGATCTTGCGAAGGGTATGACTCTATCTAGGGCTGCTTCTCACATTTGGTACATCGAAAGCACTGGGAGAGCTGATGAAAATACAGCTCGCTGGTTCTAGCCCTGCAGTTCCTGACAGCAAGTCTGGGGTGAAGCTCGAGAATTTTCATTTTTTTATGTTCTTGATTGTTGCTGATGCTACTGGTTTGAGGACCCTGAGAATTACTCATCTGGGGAGTAGGAAGCCATTGGAGAGGGTCGGGTAGGAGAAGTGTCAAGGTCAGTTTTCTGCATTAGCATTTCTGATATCCCTTGCGAACTAGTTAGGAAAACTAGATATACTATGAAGGGTGGATGCACAATACACCATCTTGTCCTTGCAGCTGAGATTCAATAGCTCTGCTCACTTGAGTAGGAGTTCTGTCCGGGTCTTCTCTTTAGGAAGGGCTCGCTGCAGATGACTTAAGGACTGATCCCTAGAGGTTTTACACCGCGAGCTCCCAAATGATTTAAGTGTTTGTTTACTCCATGAATGATTCTCCAGAGAAAGCTTAAGCTACCAGCTAAAGGATGAGTCATACATGGCGATAAAGCTTCTTTGAAAGCTTTTGTTTAGTACATTCTTGACTTCAGAGTTAGAAGTCACCTGCACACACGTGTGTGTAGTTGGTGAGGGGAAAGGGGGAGGAAAGATATGGAACCACAGGCTGTGAGGACCTCACTCGTTAGTAAACGGTTGCTGGGTAGACACTGTGAGCACTGAGCATCAAACATGCTAGCGGGGAACCACCATCCCCCGTCAGGAAGCGCCTGGCTCTGGGCTGGGATTTGGAACTTTGAATGGGAGGCCAAACCTGCCTGGGTCTCGTCCTCTTTCATGGTCCCTGAGAGTACTAGTCAGATGTTCTTCTGCAACACAGAAAGAATGGCTGAATCACTCTATTCCTTGGAGGTTCAGGCCCAGCTTGCCCTTAGGTTGGGGGCTGGAGCTCAGAGGTGTAGGAGTTGAGGGAGTGCATCTTTATTTTCTAGTCAGGATATAGTTTCCTAATTCCAAAGATGAATTAGCTTTGAGATGGCGTGGGGAGAGCGCACGCTGGGAGAACATCCAACCTGATTATCTTTGTCTGTTTCTAAGCTCAGCCCAGCCTTTCCTGAGAGCTTAGGGCAGGACAGGTAGGAAAGCTCCATTACTCACGATTTGGGGTGCCCATTAGGAAGTGTCATGCTGGGTGAAGGGCTGCCAGCCTCAACTAGCTCAGCTGTTACCAAACTGAGCCTGTCAGCAGCGTTATTGTAGAAGGAAAGTCTTGACGGAGTTGGCTGGGTGCTGCCTCTAAGTGTCAAGGAGAAAAGGACAGAGGAGGAGAGGGGGGGAATCCACTCAGGAGCTACAATCAAGATCACGTTGTTCTTAATTAAGACAGCTCCAGGTAGCACATTTTCATAGTTTTCCATTAAAGAGGTCCTGATGTATGAATCATTGCAGGAGCTGTGGTTCCCAGAGTCAGCACTGTTCTCAAATCAAAAAGCCGAACCATTCCTTCCTGAGCTTTCTGAGCACCTGAGATGTGCCCTGTCCTGTGCCAGGTGCTGTGCCCATCCTTGATAGGGACACAGCATGCATGAAGCTGTAGTCCCTGCTGGACAAAGCCTTGCTAGACTCTGGCTTTGTGGGAGCAACATGGACAAGGGGGAACTGGGTGCAGGGCTGCTCCAGGTGGGCTCTGGTGCTGATGACTGGGAGGTAGAGGGGGAAGATGAAAGCGTGCCAGAGTTGGAAGCAGGAGGCTTGAGTTTCATTCCCTTAGTAAATCTGTTTGTTCCTCTTTGTCTAGGGGTTTGGGATTCAAAAATCAACACAAGCCAACTGTTGCTTTCAAGAGGCTGTAAGGGGAGAGGCCTTAAACTAAAAACTGAGTTCACTGTGATAAGTGTTAGACTAGTCAAACGTGAAACTTGGGAATGTTGAGGACAGAGAGACTAATTCTGCCTGGCAGAGGTGGATGTTCTCCCAGTGTGAAGTCTAATTCATGGCTTCTTCAATTACTGCATTATCATCTTAGGGGTTATATAATATTTAATGGGCCTGTTTCCTCACATGCAAAGAGGGCATACTCTAATCCATTTTCAAGGCTGTTCTGAAGATTCCTGAAAGGATGCAAATGAAGGCTTCAGGGGCATTTGCTTCTTTTGTTCTTAAATCTCTCCAAGTGTCTCTCCTGACTTTTCATTAGCATGAACACCTGAAGTATAGGTGTGAACTGTGAGGCTGTCTCTAGATGTTGCCCAGGAGTCTTGGACTTCTGGTCAAAGGCTCACACACTGCCCCTAGCGAATGTTCTCTTCCTTCTTCTCATGGTCACCGAGGCTGGGAAGGAAAGATGATCCTGAGTCAGCAAGACATTGCAAAGTAATTTTCAATCTTTGCAACAAGGCATGGAATTGTGTTACATGATTTTTCCATGTGTTGCATAAAAATGTGTACCAGAAACCTAAGCATGTCATGTGAATATATTTATTTATGTGCATAAGTAGATAGATATATAGGGAATGATTCTAGATACATAGAATAAAAAGATTGGGGCATAGGCAAGGTTTAAAAGATATAGAGATATCAGCTGACAGTTTTTCAGAATTGATTAAAGGCAAGGAATAGCAGGTTCCTTGTCTTTTATCAATATAATGAATCTATAGAATTAACAAAGCCTCCTAGTACACGGTTTGCAGAACTCTAAGAACAAAAATGATAATTACGACAACAACAAAAAAGAAAAGACAAATTGGCCATAGAAGAATGATAATTAAACTGACAGCAGTCTTCTCAACTGCAACAATACATTCTAGAAGACAGTGGAACTCTATTGTCAAGCACTGAAAGAAAATAACTGTCAACTGAGAATTCCCTCCCATTATCATTCAAGGATAAAGATTAAGTCAGGGCATTTTTAGGTGAAGACTGTGTAAATTATAAACCAATTGATTCTTCCTTAAAGAACTAGTCAAGAATACTCCAGAAAGAATGAGATCTAAAGAGCCAAACCTAAAGGAGAATGGATATAGAAAAGCTGACAATGAAAAAAATCATTTCAACTGTGTGAATACAAAGGATATATTCTTATTTGCTGAAATGAGAGCAGTAACGGCTAGTCCTGGGGTACACAAACAGTACCGAACAATACAACATGAATGATGAGGGGAAGTGAAGTTTTAGGATGCACTGTCATTAGGAAGGACAGAACAATTTATATAGGATTTTGATATTGTTAAAATAATATGCATGTTCAAAAAAACATAAGAGTAAATGCCAGGAGAACAGATATTAATGGTGTCTCACTTTTCTTTGTTGTAGGGACAAAATATCTAACATCCAAAGCTTAAAGGGAGAGAAGTTTATTTAGGCTTACATTTCAGTCCATAGTAGGCTGGCTCCAAGGTGGGGTGGTACATGCTAGAGGGCAACAGTCCATGGTGGCTGGAAGGTAGCAAAAGCACGCAAGGGGAGCAAGATAAAAGCCTCTCTCTGTCCCTTTGTGTCCAGTCTACCAGGATTATGGCACTGCCAATCCAATTAGCGGACTGATCCAACAATCACCCATCCTTAATCCCAGCACCCTTAATCCTAGCATTGAACCATAAATCAGTCACAAACTGTAGATTCACCTACCTCTGAAAAAGTCCCATCTAAAAGTTCATGAAACTTTGCGGGAGGCACGGGGGGACATCTAGACACAAACCATAACAACAATTTTCATTTTTATTAAATAAAAAGAGGGTCATTACATAATTACATAATAAAACAAGAAGATAAAATAATTATGGCTTTTTATTGTGAAGCCTTAAAGTACATGAGACAATGATAGGGTAAGAGAAGATTGACAAAGTCAAAACCATATTTAATGTGCATATAGAAGATTTGAAAACAAAATTAATATGCTTTATTCCATGGAAATATACAGAACTTTAATCATGGTTTCTAGGCAACATGAATTCTTTTCAAGAATACCTAGACCAAGGGAGGGAAAGGGGGAAGTAAAGAGAATTAAGATGCAATATGTAGATGTACCAGCTCTCCAAGGTGAGGGTATTCATTATGTATTGCAAATGTGTACTAATTCATAAATTAAAAAATAATATCTTTGACAGTTCTAAAATGTGCTCACATGCTAAACCACAGGGTGAAGACTCAGTATCAACAGCTACATTCTCCAGCCCCACTTTGATAAAATCAGGCAGCCTTAATGTAAAAGAACCAGCCAATCCTCCATTTATTTGTAAGTTGACAATTCTAAGTAATTCATGATTGAAAGAAAAAAATATTGAGATGAGAAGGGTTAAGAGAACTGAATGACAAAATTCCTACAAACCCAAACTTGTTAAACACAAGCAAAGTAGTGCTTGAGGGAAATTAATAGTCTTAAAAGCAAATATTAGAAGAAAGAAGATTGAAGAATAATCAGTTGTGTCTCCTGCAAAGTACTTGAAAAGGAATTCAATAAATCTAAAGAAAATAGGAGGAAATAAAGATAAGAGCTCAAAATAATAAATTATGAAAGAACATCCAAAAGAAAGTTCTTTATAACTAAAGGTGCCTGTTTGAAAATCAACAATTTATCTTTGATCCGACAGGTGCCTCTAACAAGATTGAATCATAAAAGAGCCAAGCTAAATATGTATTCAAATAAAAAGGGGGTTTGAATTTGAAAATCTTAGAGAATACTATGAACAGCTAATTTGTCAAGCAACCTCTAAGCAGCATTGACTAATGCAGCAGTTGAAGGACTTATTACTCTGTCATGGCACTGTTTAGTAAGGGCAGGGCAAAACCTACCTGGAGACATTCAGTTTACTACTTATAAAAACAATAAAAGCAAGATCAGAATGGTGTCAGCTACCTATGCACCTTGTCCAACAAGATGCCGCTCAAACAAAAGAGGCCAAGTGGCAGATGACATGAGACATAGGTTGCTCTGTTACTGGGCAACTAATTTTAGGCTAGAGCTAAGTAGCTGTATAGCCTGTAGCTGTACCCTTGGGTGTGTGATTTGTTGGAGATGGGTGGGGATGTGGGGGATTGCAGTTGAAACTCATGTTTTCCCAGACCTAGGCAGTCAAGTGAGACACTATCTCATGGCAGCTTCTTGCAAAATCTGGGGTGTTCTCCACCATAGAGGTGAGTGCTAATTAGACTTGTGAAAGGTCCTCATCAGAGAACTTGTTGCACCGCGTTGTTGGTCTATGTGGTTTATATGGTTTATGCAAGGATATAATGGCATCACAGCAGAGCTCCGTCCAGATGCATTTGAATAATGGTGAGATAGGTATTTACCTTGAAAAACGTTTTATACTAAAAATGACTCAGCAAGAGTCAGAACACTACACTAGACCTGTAACTGTTAGATTGACCACAATAATACTCTACCCAATTAAAAAAACTAATGGGAATAGGAATTTTTATAAGAGAATTCTAGTAAATCCTTAAAAATCTTTAAATAATCCCTCTTAAACTAATTTTGACAATAAAACAAGAGAAAGCTACTCCTTGAAAGCTGTTAAACCAAGATATGGACAAAAACAACACAAGAAATAGGTTACAGAGAAATCTCTTATTAACAATGAGGCAAACATCCTATGTATACTAAAGTCAGTTGTTTAGAAAGTAAAGTAATACAACCAATCAGGTTTATCTTTGGAATTTAAAGATACAGTAGTTTGATATCAGAGAATCAAAAAGTCATACAGTATTTTTAGTATAAGGAAACAATTCTATAAATGTATTGATATATTATTTGTTTTTAACATATATTGACATATTATTATCACATCATGACTCCTAGAAAATTGGAAATAAAAGGAAAATGTCATGTTCTAATATAAAGTATCAAAAGCCCAAATGTTACATGGGAGAATATACCTATGGTAATTTTGGACAAGGAGCATTTGGTATCCAAAAGACTCATTTAAATTAGTTTTTTAAAAAAATGCAGAAAATAAAAATAAAATCAAGAAAGAATAGGAGCAGGCAATTAAGAATCAGGGAAACTCAGAGGGCCAATAACACATAGAAAAAGAGTCCTGTTCAATTTCACTGGCAAAAATATAAAAAGTGAATCTTACCAACTTCTGGAGAGAATGTAAGAGAAACTGGAACTCACGTACTGATCTGGGCAGCGGAGGTGACTGCAGCTGCTTTGGCACAAGCAGTTTGTAAAGACTGTGGAACAAGTTTCTGCCAGGAAACAGGTGGCAAGCTCCAGTCTGATCACGTGAGGAGAGTTTAGTAATGAGACTGTTTACACAGGTAGGGACAAGGTACAAGAAACTACCAGGGAGGGAGCAGCACCCAGGCCTTAGTGTTGGTGGGACCTAACCACCCTCAGGCTGGAAAGGGAAATCCGGAAACAGAGAGTTCTGTGAGGGGTGTCAGTGGAGGGATCTACACAGCCTGCCATGAAATCCTGAGTTCACTTCCTTTCCTCTTCCTTCCCTCTTCTGGTTTCCCTTTGGTGCTCTTCATTGGCAAAACATAACAGGAAGCAGAAAGCAAGGGGCCTGATTAGTCCAGACAGTTCAGCCTCTCAGGGCCCAGAGCAGGATAGCAGAGGATGGAGGGTGGTCTCGGGAAGGGTGAATGGGAGATTAATCACTCCAGCTACTTCACTTCAAGGAGCATTTAGGGAAATTCATACACTTGTGCACAAGGAGCTATACACATAGGACAAAGATGTTTATTTTATAGCACTGTGAAATTCAAAAGATGTGCAAAAACAAAATTGTCCTTCCTTCTGTTGTTTCATAATTCTGTTATGTAAGCCATAGTTTGTTTATAAAATGGAGCACTATGATGCAATTAAACCAGTGAACTAGACATACAGGTAACAATATCAATGAATTCTAAAAATGTAATGCTGATGGTAACAGTGTTACCCAAAATGATAACACTTACATAAAAGTGTACAAACCTGTAGCTGATTGTGTTATTTTGCAGTAACAGTAAAAAAAAAAAATGCATCTAGAGAGGAAACAAGAAAATAATAATCTCTGAGGGAAGGAAGGGGAAGAGTTAGGGGTCCTGGAGCTGGATTTGTTGTTTTGCTTTGAGGTTTAAGCAGAAATGAATATAGCAAAACAAATACCCATTTAATCTCAGGAGTAGGTATATGAGAGTTATTTACTATTTACTCTTAGTTTCTGTATGTTTGAAATATCTCATGGTTAAACATTTAAAAGACTATCTCATAATTAAAACTTTAAAAGACTATAGTGAAGGAAAGGGTGAATGACATGAAAACTATTTAGAATGCAAGTAGAACACTACATTTCATGTATCTATAGCAGGATTGGCAAAGTTTTCCTGCAAAGGGTAAGACCAAAGGTAGTTTTAGCTTGGGGGGCTATACAATCTCTCACAACTACTTAATTTCTGTGTATTTCAGAAGTAGCCATGGGCAACATGCACATGTATGCATGTGGCTATATTCTAATAAAGATTTATTTGGAAAGCCAAATGGCCAGCCAGATTTAGCCCTCAGGCCATAGTTTGTAATCCCTGACCTAACAGAACCTACCTATCTGGCATATTCCAGGAATGTGTGTTAAATAAAGCTCACTGATACAGCTGTACACTGATATTACAGATTGTCAGCAAGATTTTTGTTTAGATTTCTTAGCGCTGGCCAAGATATATGGCTGAATCACGGTTCCCCTTCTATCTTCATCTTTGGCCGCGGGCCTTCAAATTCTTTCCAGGCTTCATGTCAGCCCCTTTGTGTGTACATTTTGGAGGAGCCAGACATGCTGCAAGCCTAGAGTCAGTTCTAATTTTAGCTAAGCAGAATGACCCAAACATCAGCAGGCACTTTGAAACCTGCAGAAATCACTGGTAGGTTGATGTGATTTAGAAATCTGGCACATGGTCAGGATAACCCAGTTGGTTTCACTGTACAGGCTTACCCAAAGAGGCATCCTAGTGCAGTGGGTAGGGACATGGAATCCAGGGCTGCCAACAGAACATCTCAGAGGGAGCCAAAGCCCGTTTCAGTTATTTGTTACAGTACAGCAAACCACTTTAGGACAATGGATTAAAACATCTCCTTAGCTCATGAATTCATGAGCTAAGAGTCGACTGGGTTTAGCAAGATGGTTCTTTGTCCGGCTTACTCTCTTGGCAGTGGTGGAGCTGGTGTTGTCTTGAAGGTTTCTTCTGAGTCTTGGGCAGGACTGGAAAACATTGAAGCAGTTGGAGGATGGAGCAACAGCTTGGCCTCCCATCCCGTGTGGTTTTTCCACAGGCTGCCCTTAGAGCAGCTAAACTCCTTCCTGGAGAAAAGGTACCAAAACCCCCCAGGAGAAACTGGTCAAGCTGTGTGTTCTTTTCTCACCTTGACTCGTGTCAGGGAGCATCGCTCCTGCCACTCAATTCCCTGTGGCTTCCACAAAGGCTAGGAAGAGGAGCAGCGTTCATCTGTGTAAAGCTCGTCAACCAGGGGCCGGCTGAACTATGTATACGTATGTGTTCCTTAGGGGAGAAAGAAAAAGGCAGGGTGGAGGTTCTAGCTGGAGACTTTAAAACTTACTAATAGACACAGTCCCTCTCTCTCCCTGGTCCGTGGATAGGAAGCTGCCATCTCCACTGAATTCACCTGCTGACCTTTCTCTTCCTCCTTCTCCTCCCCCTCCTCCTCCTTTTTGAGACAAGGTATCACTATGTAGCTCAGGCTGGCCTTGAACTCACTATGTAACCCGGGCTGGCCTTGAACTTGCAGCAATCCTCCTGCCTCAGCCTCCTGAGTACTGGAATTACAGGCTTACACCACCATGCCTGGCTTAACATGTCTTTGTCTCTTCACCACCATTTTCTTCTTCCCTCCTACACAGCCCTGTCTGTCTCTATCTCTCTGGGGCTACCTACCATCAGTGACTTGGATTTATTGGCTTGCCTTGACCTCATTATTCTCTTCCTCAGAGATCAGCAGAGCACCACCTCTGAGCAGGCTACTGTTAAATGCTCTGGGGACACAGGTGAAGACATAGACACAGGTCTCTGTGTTCTGCTGGAAGCTGCCTGGTGAACTTGCAGGTAAAGAAATGTGGTTTTTCACAGGTCTTGATACCACACAGTGGGATATTTACCTATGTGGAGACTCACAAAGGAGATGTGTGTGTGTGTGTGTGTGTGTGTGTGTGAGAGAGAGAGAGAGAGAGAGAGATGGGTGAGACTTAGAGGAAGGAAAATGGATGTGGTGTGAGAACGTGTATACTTGGTGAGGGGGATCAGAGAAGGCATTACAGGTAAAGTGACACTTGAGTCTTCAAAGAAGTGTAGGAATTCTCTGGGCAGACTGTAGCTAAGGGCATTTCTGGCAGAGGAATAGAGTGTGCAAAGACCCAGAGGAATGTTTGGGGATTTTGTTCAGTTTGATAAAAACAGAAAGAGTAGAGAGGCAACTCCACAAATCTTTCCCAAAATTTTCAAGTTATTCCCATTCAGATGGGCTGTGGCAACATCATATGGTACCTGTGTTAGTTACTTTTCCTTTGTTTCTGGGACAAAATACCTGACTCCCAAAGTTGAAGAAGGAAAGGTTTATTTAGCTCACAGTGTGTGGAGGTTTCAGTGTGTAATCAGCTGGCTCCACGGCAGGGTAGATGGCAGAGGGACAACTGTTCATGGCTGTGGCAGAGAGCACAATGGGGAAGAACAAGACTCTTTTCCTCCCTTATATTGTAAGCAGCCTACATACCCTGGGGCAGGTATAGCACTCACACCATCTCCCTGGCCTCCTCTTGCAAAGGAGAATGTTTACAAAGTGAGAACCTTGGCCGCCCCCCCAAGGCACTTAGTTAAACTTCTGTATTTCTCAAGTTGACACAATGAATCAACCATTACAACATCCTGGAGTATAAGCAGCTGCCCCAGGGCGTGTCCTCTACATCCTAAGATGTAGAACTGCTGAGTTACTTAGTTAAGTTTCTAAACTTCTCAAGTATCATCCATTACAGTACCACAGAAAGGATCAAAGCATTGAAGTTAGATGATACTAAATTTGCATGTCAGCCAGGCACTTGGGTTTTCTATGACATAACACACACCATTTACTCTCTGAGCTATAATTTTCTCATCTTTAAAATGGGCATAATAATATCTCCTTCCTCATGGAAGTAGGTAGGGGTGAAATGAAAGGATGCACGAGAAGGTACTAGGCACTGTGCCTCGCATGTGTGGTTATGTGAATATAGTCATCATTACTTCCCTTGTAGAGTTACTGTCGTGTGTATGTGTGTGTGTGTGTGTGTGTGTGTGTGTGTGTGTGTGTACAAATACAGGAACCAAACAGGGAGTTAAACATGGATGTGCCCTTTACCCCTCATTGCCTAATGCTGTCTCTTGGACAGGGAAATAGCTTATGTTATAACAAATTAATTAAAGGCAAACTGGGTCCAAACCACAGCGCTGCCACGGACCACCCACGTGGTTCTGGCACATCTGGACCTCCACTGCATTCTCTGGGAAACGGAAAGCGTGGAGGCCTTGTTCACATGGTTGCTATGAGGGTGAAATGGGGGCAATCAATGTAACGTGCTTGGCATCAGTCTTAGTGCTCAGGAACTATTTTTGTGATGTGGAATTGTTTTGTTTGGCGCAAAGCCCTGTACAAATGTAAGACGCTATTATTTTATTAAGGCAAAATTCATGCTTCTAAAGCACGATGGCTATTTCGAGTCCAAGTTTCACTTTTTCTGCTGACTCTGTTGTCGGGGATGGAGTGAAGCAGGAACAAAGCCTGCATTTCATGAGCTGTCTAGGGATGGATATTGTTCCTGGACTCCGCAGCAACTGGTATTGTCACAGAGCAGCCTCAGTGTTGAATAAAATGCCGCTGACATCTGTGTCTTGATGTCCTAGGGGAGAAAACATGTTTGTAACTGTGTGAAGTGTGATGGAACATGAGCTACGGGCAGTGTGATAAACAAGCTACATTAACTGTGAGATGTTCATAATGATTCTAAGACAGTTTAAGATTTGAGATGTGAACATTTTCTACAGAAAGCACAAAATTAAGAAACTTATGAGTGCCATCTTGTGGAGAGATCTCCCTTAAAGTATCACATTGGAGAATGCCTCTACCTTTATATGGAAGCTCTAAAAAAGCAGAGAGCATCCATCCACCCACCCAGCCATCCACCCCCCCCCC
>PVLD010016417.1:5881-19667 GCA_004027595.1 Dinomys branickii | reverse complement strand
TTCACCATCAATCTATATATCCATCCATCCATTCATCCATCATCCATCTGCCTATCATCTATCTATCTATCCATCCATATCCTCCCATCCGCCATTCATCTACCCACATAATAATTCAGTCATTTGTCCATTTGTTCAACATTTATCGTGTGCCTTCCATGCTTTCATCTGAGAGATCCCAGGACCCCACTTGAAAGGAGCCTGCGGAGAGCAGTGGTAAATATGGAGAAGTTAAGGGTGTTGGGGAAACGTACTAGAGAACACTTAACCGGTTTTTGTGATTGCTGTTGTGTTTGAGATGGATAAGACAGGCAGAGAAGACTCCTGGGTGGAAGTGGTATCTAAGCCACGGCCTGAAGGAAAGTAAGAATATGTTAGACTACTGTGATTTCTCCTGTCCTCGTTCTCCTTTTGGTGAATGTAGGTGAGAGAAGCCTTAGAGCCTTGACTGGCACTACCCTTTCTGTGCTGCCATGTGCATTGTTGGCCTGTCAGTCTCCACCTTAGTAGTGATAACAACTCAGAGCATGTCCAGCAGACATCGGTCAGAGTGGTGAAAGGACAGAGAAACAAACTGGGTACAGCTGTGGAAAGAAGTACCCACTATGCAGACAGATTCTATTCTATAAGATTAATGCACCCTATTAATATTACAAAGAATTAATAGCTGCCATTATGTTGGGGTTTTCATTGAATAGGATCTGTTATACCCGTATCAGCAGAGCTATGTTAGTATGGGCCCTTGGCCAAGATGTGGGAATGGTCTCATTATATGTGGCCAGATGCATAATGGTCTTCTGGATGGGGTAATCTACCTCCATTACCTGTTACAGATTGTTACTTGATGAATGCATTACGGGGGGAAATGCCCAGCGGCAAGCTAGTTACATTGGCCAGCGCATGGCCCATCTGCAGGGTGGATGGCCCCTTCACAGTCTCTCAGCCTCTGCTCCTTTTGCAGTCTCTTGGAATTAATGCAGAGCAGATCTGATGCTCGCCTACAAAAGCACCCTGAGACTTCCACAGGCCTGAGCAGAGCAAGTGCCGGTGCCCCTCAGCTCTGTGTGGTGCCCCCACTACCCTCCCTGTCTTGACTTTCAACTGGGAGCACCTTATCTTTTGCATCGCCCTTGCACTGTGTTTTCATTATGATGGAGCAGAATCGCTCTATACCTATGCCTTCAGTAACACTGCAAATAAACGAACGATAGACCAAAGAGGCTGTGTGTTTCAGGAAAAATGGTAGAAAGCCTATCTCCTCATGCAATTAAAAATATTGTCATGCATTTCATCTATAAAGCAGTGCATTTGCATTTCAGAGCTGGTCTATCGCCTTTGTTCACATTATTCTCTAGGCCTTTCTGGGTATTTGCTTCAGGTAAAGCAGGAGAAGCCTTGGAAAACCCTCTCCCCAGCGCTCAGTAGCCCGGAAGCATGCTGCTCATAAGTAAAGGGCCATGGGTGGGCTCATGGGCCGAGTCTGAACATGTCAGTGAGTTTGTCTAGTGGGATTCTTACTTCCCTTCTTTCATTTAACTCTTGTCAGAAGAAACTTGATGTTTTACTGGGATGGCATTGGTGTTTTATTTTGATAGTCAGTTATGTCTGAAACAATTTGTTTTCTCTGCAGCCAGCAATTGATCTGTAAATTCATTAGCCTGGCTCCTGCCTCTCAGCCCTCATGGCTTCCCAGCTGGGGCCAGTGGATTTTCAGGTGCGGGCTGTGTCCTCCCAGCCTGTGGAGCCAGTCTGGCCATTAGTGGAAGGGGTGGGCAGGGAGGAAGCAACCGTGGGGGTGAGCTTCAGTACTGTCCTCCTGGCTTCAGGAATATAACACGCTCAGACCTGGTGCGGGGCCTCTGCCTTGTCTATCTAACTAAACTCTAGTCTTTGAGGACCTGCCTTGAGAGCTTTGAAGAACTTTCTGTTCTGTTTCTATTTAGAAGAGTTGATGCGGTCAGAGGGATAATTTTCCCACTTAGGCTACTGGTCCTCCTGGCGTTCTTTCAGAGAAAGGACGATAAACTAGGAGGCATGAAGAAGTAAAGAATTGTTGCTTTTTTTTTTGTGTGTGTGTCTTTTTGAGAGTCTCATTATGCAGTTCAGGCTGGTCTTGAGCTCACTTTGTAGCCAAGGCTGATCTTGAACTCACAACAATCCTCCTGCCTCAGCTTTCTGAGTGCTGGGATTACAGGAGTGTACTACCACACCCAGCAGAAGTAAAGAGTTTAGCCTGACTAGTAAAATATATTAACCTCACACAGTAAATAGGGAGTGAATGCTACTGTATTAATGAAGTTGATGATGTAATGTTCAGAAAATAATATTACAGGAAAAGTGATATATAGACTGTTTAAAGGAGAAAATGCTGACAAACTATTTTATTTTCATAAATATGTGCAGATAAACCCATGTCAATAGCCTTAAAACCAAAACAAACTTTTAAGTTGAAGTATGAACAGTACTATGCAGACACTAACACTGAGGTAAACTTTTACAAATTTATAAAGTACATAAAATCCACAGGGTCAATAAAATTCAGGTGAATCTTTATTTTATATGGTGGATGACCTTGGTTTGCTGCAACAAAATCATTCAGTGCCACGTGGAGACGGTGCTGGTGGTGGAGGCTCCTGGGGCTGGCTCGACTCTGCTGAACATGTGGCATGTCACAGGGTGGCTCAGCACATTCCCCCCTTCCCTTGAATCAAAAAATGACACCCATGTTTCTGGAGGACACTGAGAGGTCATTTATTTTCCCTTAATGATGACCACACTATTTGTGTTTAAGTCCATCCCATCTATTTTTCATGAGCATTTAGCTGAGACAGTTAAAGCAGCTCTATTTAGCACAAACCTGCATGTGGAGACAGAAGGTCTGTGGCTTATGCCAGTCGTCTTATTGATCCCAAAGACATTTGTATGGGTTATTTTTAGATTCTCATCCAAATGAAAACACAAGATTAAAAAACAGTGTCGGAGCTGGGCACAATGGCACATGCTTGTACTTCTAGCTACTCAGGAAGCTGAGGCAGGAGGATTGCAAGTTTGAGGGCAGCCTGGTAACTTAGTAAGATTCCCTCTCTAAACAAAACAAACAAAAAGCAGATAAAAAGGGCTAGGGATATAGCTCAGTGGTTGAGCACTGCTGGATTCAGTTCTCAGTAGCACAAAAACAAAGCAAAACAAAATAGCGACAACAAGAAAATAACAACAAGAAAAATAATGTGAAAACCTCACAAACCGAGTGAAAATACCCAAATGCTCTAGGCTGAGAGATCCGGGGGGGGGGGGCGGCAGGAAACAGAGGGAAGACCTCAGGTTGAACAGTCAAGTCCATTTTCTCCCCGTCTCATCTGTATTTCCCTAAAGTCAGCCTGTTCTTAGGTTTACTGGGAAAACTGAGGTGGCTCAACTATTCATTTGAGTTCTGGTCCTCAGCTATTATTTTGGGCCTGGATTTATGCTGCTATTTTTCTCTGATGGTGGCTGCTTGCTCCCCTGCCTAGTGCTTGGCATAGGAACATGGGATTGGCCTAGTGGAACTGGGGCACTAATTGTCTGGGAAGATGGGCTGGAAACATTCATCCGAAAACGTTTCATGCTATTTCTGTGTTCCCCTGTGTATATTTATCATCAGGAACATTGTAGACACCAGTCTTTGGGAGGATTCATGAGAACTGCTGGTTGTACAGAATCTTTTAGAGCAAGGGAGGAATTCTGGTAAGGGGAATGTGCAGGGCCACTACCAGAAACCAAGAAGCTTGCCTTCCTTTAAAGGATGGGCAGATAAAAAGAATCTGACCTGCTCTGTGCCTGGCAGTGGTAACTCCAAACTCAATAAAGTATTTTGAGTGGTTCCGGAAATGTAGTTTACAACCTGCAAATCCCAACCCACTGGGGTGTCCCTCATGGATAGTTACACAACCACCATTTTTTGGCTGAGGGTTTTCTGCAGCAGCCTAACACCAATCCTGAGCCTGGTCCCAAAGTCCTTGCAGGCTTGCTTCATCTGCCATTCACCTTCCACAGTCTCTGCCCATCTCTGTTAGCAGTCAGCATAGCCAAGATGGACTTTCTCAGCTTCCCACAGTCCTGTCTACTTCAAGAGCTAAGTACCAAATCTCAAGAAGAGCTTCAGATTGCTCCCCAAGTGCTGCTCCCCACCCCATTTAGGCAGATCGAGCACTTAACAATTTGATCTTTCCCCCTCATCTTCCCTGAAGACACTCTCAACTGTATTTTAGAAAGAAGTAGGGTGACAAGCCTGAGTTTTAACTTTATCTTGCCACTTAGGAGCTTTATGACCTTAGACAAATTATTGACTCTCTCTAGGACTTAGTTTTCTTATCTATAAAATAGAGATCATAATAATATCTACATCATAATGCTGAGAGACTAAAGAGACTAGCACATCATCGGCAGTCAGTCAATGGCAATTGAATTATTATTTGAGCATTTATATAGGTAGACCTTTGCATGAGGCATAAGCATACTAAATCTCCATGTGCAAGTAGCCCTCAATTTGGCCAAGGTCTTTTCTAGAGCCCTCAGACTAGGGCCAACATTTAGGCTGATCTGATGCCAAAGCAGCTGAATTTGGGGTTAGAACAAATATAATTTGTCCCCATCACTCAAGCTAACTGGGATGAGAGGAATTCTAAAATCTGTGTTCCAGCATTAGACTGCATAGTGAGGCTGAGAATGTCCAGATAGGGAGGTGGGAGGACCGAGAGTTCAGTTTTTACAATTGCAAAGCTGAGACTTCACTTAACCTGGACAGTCTTGCATGGCAGCAGACGAGGCCCTTCTGCCCTCATTGAGAGATGGCACTGAAGATGCAGAGGAGGAGCTGTGTCCTGCAAACAGCTACTGCTCAACAAGATTAGAGGGAACCCTGGGCGATCTTTCCCTGTGAATGGCCAGAAACATACATCTCAAGCAGGATCTATAAGGATATCATTTTATTCCTTGCCTTCTTGTTTCTGAGTCAGTCCACAAATAGCTTGGCTTCTGACACATTAGCCAGGAAGTAATGTGCCTTTTTTCTGGTCTAACTGTCCACAATGTATTCAGACCCAGAAAGAAAATATGTGAGAATTTGTTCAAAATCTATCAATTGGACCATTTCCCCAATGAAAAACAGATGGGTCCTGGGAGTTATACAGAGGGAGAACATTTTTTCCCTTTTTACTCGTTCCAGTTTTTATGATTTAAAAGAATTAGTGTTTAATCCTAATTCTAAAATTGTTAATTAGTTTGTATTTGCTTAGCTAAATCTGTTAAACAGATTTTTATCACTCTGGCTATATCTCCCTGACAGCATCTGGTGTCGAATTTGCAGAAAGAATGTTCATTTCACAGCCAAAAATCAGAGGTTAAACCTCCAGGGTTACAGATGTGACAGCATTACAGGGAAATTCATCACCCCAAAAGCTCCTATTCCCATATATTTTAGAATCAGCCTAAACGTGAACCAACGCTCTTTTTTCCCCCTTCACTCTCTAGGAGCACCTGGAGGACGCGGCTCAGTTCCTTACTGAATTATTTGTGTGGTCGTTGCTGATCAGAACTGCCCGGAGGGACCTCAACTCTTCCCAGATACAAGCTTGGAAAATGGCAGAGAATCTACTTGCTCAACCCTTCCCTGCTGCTTTCAGGAGTCTGCTTCCAAGCCTGGGACTACATGCAACGCCAACAAAACACAGCAATTCAGCTAATGAAAGGCTTCTGCAGGTTAGGGAGCGATGCTGGCACAAGCTCTGTTTCCTCACCTACCGGCAGGGGGCGGAACAGAGCACAGCAGCCAAAGGAAGGCAGAGTCTGTTGCCAAACAAGAAATGCAGATTCAAATTAGGACGTTTGGCAGGGGAATAATCCAGCAAACGACAGTAGATTATCATAATGGTTGGAGTATGTGAGTAACAAGGAAAAGCTATTGGGTAGCAATCAGTTGAGATCTCTGTGGTCGGCTGAAGAACGGCCCCCAAAGAGATAAAACTTCTAGTCTCTAGACCTGTGAATGTTGCTTAATATGGTGAGAGGCTTTGCAAATATAGTTAAGTTAGGCAGCATGGGATGCAGACTTTTTTGAGATTATCTAGGCGAGACTTGAACGTTATCACAAATATCTTTATAGGATGATGGATGCAGAGAGTGGACTAGAGATGGAGAGGCCACAAGCCAAGGAACACAGACAGGGACTAGCAGCTGAAAACAAACAAGGAAATAGTTTCTCCTCCCAAAGAATGCCTCTGGAATCAATTCACACTGCCAACCCATAGACCTTAGCCCATTGAAACTGGTTTTGCTTGCTACTGAACACCACAACTGTGGGAGAATAAATTTGTGTAATTTGTTGCAGTATCCCTAGAAAGGATACAGTATCATTTTCTAATGGAGAGCTGTATTCAAACAAGCAGAGGTATTTTGGAGGGCAAGGGGAGATGGGGAAGAGCTCCCACTACTGAAGTCTGTCCTTAAATGTAGTGTGGGCAGTGGCACCTCAAAGCAGAAATGGGAGTAGCAGCCTTAAAGCCCCGTGTGTGGTGAAGGAACACCTCTGAGCATCATGAACTACAGGCAACAGCAGGGTCTGAGAATTCTCTGCATTAAACAGTTGCCGAACTGCATATTTGCATAAATACGAAGAAGAGGTCAGACTAACATGTAAAGCGTGAGTTAAAGGAAGGTGAACAGCAGCTCCCCACCCCACTTCATTCAGGGTAACTATGAGTTTAGGTATTGGATACATGGTGCTTCCTGGTGGGATTTCATTTAAGAAAAATTCCACTAGTGAGAAAAGACTTTTCGGGGTAACAGTTCTGAATAATTTTGAATGTATAGAAAATTAGAATACTTTAAAGAACTCCCATGTACCTTTTGCTCCAGTTCCCCAAGGTGTAACCCTTTTGCCCATCTGCATTACTATTTGTTCTCTTTTTCTAAGTGAACATCTTTACTCTGAATCCTTTGTGAATGAGTAGGCATTATAATGCTTTTCCTCTGTCAGTGTATATCTGTAATAAAAAGGAAGTTTTGTTAATAGCCGCAGTATAAAGGTTGAAATCGGGCCATTTAACGTTGACAAGATACTGCCTTCTCTTCCACGCTCCAGGTTCAAATTTTGCCCATTCTCTTTATGGCTTCATTGTTTAATTTTTTATTTTTTACTGATCTAGGACCTGATCCAGGTCTATGCATTAAATTTGGCTGTCCTTTTACTCTAATCTGCTTTAACTTAGACATTTTCTAAGCTTTTTACCTTGACATTGTTGAAGAGTACAAGTCAGTATTTTGTAAATTGCCTCTCAATTTGGGTTTGTCTAATGTTTCCTTCTGAGGACACTCAGAACATGCATTTTCACCTTGAATATTGCAGATGTGATATAGTGTCCTTCTCTTAACATAGCATTAGAAAGGATGTGATTTTTTAAAAAATTAAGTTTATTGGTGCATTTTAGGTATACATAATGATATACTTTTTGCATTCATTATAGTGAGTTTGTACCTGTAGTTGATATAACTTGATTCTTTTTTTCTCCCATCCTCCTACCCTCCCTTGAATGCCTCTTCCCCTCCCTATTTACAAAAGCTTTGTTTCTATTTTTTCCTTCTTTTCTCATCATTTTTTATTTTCCCTTCCTTCCTTTCCCCCTTCCTAGTTCCCTTCCCATTTGGATATTTTCTTCCTATTTCATAATATCTATTACACACTTTTGTCCTTATTTACACTTTCAGTTTTTCACACCAAAGAAACAATGTGGTATTTACATGTGCGTCTGATTTATTTCACTTGAGTATAGGCTTAAGATGCATATACTTAACTAGAAATGTCTCAAGCTTATTCTTCTTTATGAAAGTGTACTACTCTATTGTAGTACACATTTTCTTTATCCAGTCATCAGTTGATGAGCATCTGGGCTGTTTTCAAGATTTAGCTATTCCAAACATTGCTGCTATAAACGGGTGTGCATATGTTGCTCTGGTATGATGCTTTTAATTTTGGGGAGATGATACCTAGGATAGGAATAGCTGGGTCAAATGGAACCTCTAGTCCTAGTTTTTTTAGGAATCTCCACTGATTTTCACAGTGGTGGCACCAATCTATACTCCCATCAATAGTGGAGAAGGATTCCATTTCCCCTACAGCCCTGCCAGCATTTGTTATTGGTTGATTTCTTGAGAATAGCCATTCTTTCTGGGGTAAGATGAAATCTCACTGTTGTTTTAATTTGCATTTCTCAAATCATCAGTGAACATTTTGATCATATGTTTATTGAACATTTTTTCATATATTTATTTGCCATTTCTACTTCTTCACCTAAGAAGTATCTATTCATTTTAGATACCCATTTTTGGATTGAGTCTTTAAATTTAAGGGGTCTACATTTTTTGAATTCTTTGACTTTTTAAATTAAGAAACATACATACATTTACAAAATAACATGAGGACAATACAAGCAATACCGAAATTCAGACAAGGTGATAGGCAATTAACAATGGTTTTTGTATTACATATTGATTTCTTCAAAGTGGTTACTCAGGAAAACAAATATAGACATGTAAGATTCATCAAATAATTAATCACTAACTATTCCTTTCAACAAAGTGATAGAAGTCAGTAGTACAACTATGTTAGTTATCCAGTATATACATATAAACATAATTTTCCCCTTTTTTCTCTTCTCTTTTCCCTCATCTCAGTTCTTTTTTTACTTTTGAGCATTTTCCTTTCATTTCACAATGTCTATCACATCTCCTAATTTTACGCTCATTCAGGTTCTTCCACTAGTGAGACAATATGTTGTTTACACATAAGGGTCTGATTTATTTCACTTATGAGTATGGTCTCTAGTTGTGACCATTTACCTATAAAAGCCTTGAGTTTATCTTTCTTTATAGCTGAGTAATATTCCATTATATAAAAATAACACAACTTTTTAATCCATCCCTCAGTGGATGGACATTTGGGTTGCTTCCATGATTTAGCTATTACAAATTGCACAGCTATAAACATGGGTGCACATATATCACTGTGATATGATGCTTTCAGTTCTTCTCAGAAAATGCCCAGAAGGGGAATAGCTGGGTTGAATGGGATCTCTAGAACTAATTTGCTGAGGAACCTCCAAACTGATTTCCACAGTGGTTTCACCAGTCTGCAATCCCACCAGCAGTGGAGAAGCGTTCCTATTTCTCCACAGCCTCACCAGCATTTGTTATTGATTGGTTTTTTAATGATAGCCATTCTTAGTGGGGTGAGATGAAATCTCTGTTGTTTTAATTTGCGTTTCTCAAATGACTAATGATGTTGAACATTTTCTCATGTATTTATTTGCCATTTACAGTCCTTTGTCTGAGAAATGTGTATTCATCTCAGATACCCATTTTTGGATTGGGGCTTTGAATTTGGGAGGGCTGATGTTTTTTAATTCTTTTTTGTTTTAATTTTAAAAGTAAAAGCACAAAAACATATTAACAAACAGACACAAAGTAGCATAAGAAATAGTACAATCAAAACTGGTTTACAGACAATGTGACATGGACTCAACAATGGTTGTTGCTTTACCTATTGATATCTTCGAAGTGTATATTCATGAACACAAATACAGACATGCGAAATTGGTCAAACAATTAATCATCTCAACAACAGGAAAAAAAAAAAAAGAAAAGAAACCAGAAAGCATTAACAAAGAGGCACAAAGTAGTATAATAACAGTAAGATCAGAATTGAATTATAGACAAAGCATCAGAAAACCAACAGTAGTTGCTGTTTTGCAAATAGATATCTTCAAAGTGTGTACTCAGGATAACACATACAGACATACAAGATTGATCGAATAACCTGTCATCAACTATTCCTTAGCATTAAGTGATATAATATGATAGTAGAACCATGTTAGCCCTCCTGCACATATATATCTACATATATACATACATATATTTTTGCCTCTTTCTTTTCTCCTTTCCCTTGTCCCATCTGTTCCTTGCTTTTGAACAGATTTCCTTCATGTCTGTTAGTTTATATTCCCACCCTCAGGTTCTTACACCAGTGATACAATACGTTGCCTGCACATGTACCACTGATTTATTTCACTTATGAGTATGGACTCCAGTTTTGACCACTTGCCTACAAAGTCCCCAAAACTGTCTTTCTTTATAGCTGAATAATATTCCATTATATAAAAATGCCACAGTTTTCTAGTCCAGTCTTCTGTGGATGGACACTTGGGTTGCTTCCACATTTTAGCTATTACAAATTGTGCTGCTATAAACATGGGTGCACATATGTCAGAGTGATATGATGTTTTAAGATCTTCTGGGAAAATACCCAGAAGGGGAATAGCTGGTTTGAATGGGACCTCTAGACCTAGTTTGCTGAGAAATCTCCAAACTGCTCTCCACAGTGGTTGCACCAGTCTGCATTCCCACCAGCAGTGTAATGGAGTCCCTATTTCTCCACAGCCTCGCCAGCATTTGTTATTGGATGACTTTTTCATACTGGCCAGTCTTACTGGGGTGAGATGAAATCTCGATGTTGTTTTTATTTGCATTTCTTGAACGACTAAGGATGTGGAATATTTTCTCATATATTTATTTGCCATTTGTATTTCTTTATCTGAGAAGTGTGTATTCATCTCAGATGCCCATTTCTGGATCGGGTCTTTGAATTTGGACAGGTACATGTTTTTTTAATTCTTTGTATGTTCTAGATAGCAGTCCTTTATCTGAGGGACAGCCAGCTAGGATTTTTTCCCAATTTGTGGGTTTTCTTTTTACTTTGTTGGTGATTTCTTTAGATGTACAAAAACTTTTCAGTAGGATGAGGTCCCAGTTATTGGTTCTTTGAAGTGTTTCCCTTGCAGTTTCATTTTTGTTCATGAACTCTCTGCCTACTCCTATGTCTTCAAGATTTTTACCTACTTTCTCTTCCAATAGGTTTAGAGTTTCTGTTTTAATGTTGAGGTCTGTGATCCATTTTGACCTGAGTTTGGTGCATGGTGATAGACTTGGGTCTATTTTCAGTTTTCGGCAAGAGGCAAACCAATTTTTCCAGCACCATTTATTAAACAGGCCTTCTTTTTTCCAGTGAGTTTGGTTGGCCCCTTTGTCAAATATTAGGTAGCTGAGTGGGTTTTTCATTATGGTTGCATCTTCCATTCTGTTCCATTGATCCTCAGGTCTGATTTTTAGCCAGTACCAGGTTGATTTTATTACAGTAGCTTTGTAGTATAATTTCAGGTCAGGGACTGTGATTCCACCTGACTTGTCCTTATTGCCCAGGATTGCTTTTGCTATTCTGGGTCTCTTCTGGTTCCAGATGAATTTGAGGCATATTTTCTCTAGATCTGTGAGGTATGCTGATGTTAGTTTAATGGGAATTGCATTGAATCTGTACAACAGTTTTGGTAGTATGGCCATTTTTACAATGTTAGTTCTTCCTAACCATGAGCAGGGTATGTTTATCCATTTATTGAAGTCCTCTTCGATTTCCTTTTTCAGAGTACTGTAGTTTTTACTGAATAAATCTTTCACATTCTTTGTTAGACTGATTCCTAAGTATTTCAATTTCTTGGTTGCTATTGTAAAAGGTATGGTTTCCCAGTCTGCTTGTTGTTCGTGTATAGGAATGCTATTGATTTTTGGGTGTTGACTTTGTATCCAGCTATGCTGCCGAATTTGTCAATTAATTCCAGGAGTTTTTTTTGTGGAGTTTTTGGGGTCCTCCATGTATAGTATCATGTCATCTGCAAATAATGATAGTTTGACTTCTTCCTTTCCTATCCTTATTCCTTTTATTTCTCTCTCTTGTCTGATGGCTCTGGCTAATGCTTCCAGAACTATGTTGAATAGGAGTGGTGACAATGGACATCCTTGTCTTGTTCCTGACTTTAAAGTGAAAGTTTTCAGTTTATGTCCACTTAGTATGATGTTGGATGTTGGTTTATTATAGATGGCTTTGATCAGATTGAGGTAGAGGCCATCAATTCCTATTTTTTCTAAGGTTTTTAACATGAATGTGTGTTGGATTTTATCGAAAGCCTTTTCTGCATCTATTGAGATGATCATGTGGTTTTTGTCTTTGACTGTATTAATATAGTGTATTACATTTATTGATTTGCAAATATTGAACCATCCCTGCATTCCTGGAAAGAATCCTACCTGGTCGTGGTGTATAATTTTCCTTATGATTCGCTGTAATCTATTTGCCAATATTTTGTTGAGTATCTTTGCATCTATGTTCATTAAAGAGATTGGCCTGTAGCTCTCTTTCTTGGTTGGGTCCCTCTCTGGTTTTGGTATCAGTATAATACTTGCCTCCAGAAATGTGTTAGGGAGAGTTGCTTCTTTTTTGATTTCATTGAAGAGTTTGAGGAGTGTTGGCATTAGATCTTCTCTGAATGTTTTATAGAATTCTGCTGTGAATCAATCAGGGCCTGGGCTTTTCTTTGTTGGTAAGTTTTTTTTTTTTTTTCCGGTACCAGGGATCGAACTCAGGACCTTGCGCTTGCCAGGCAAGCGCTTATGCCACTGAGCTATACCCCCAGCCCCTGTTGGTAAGTTTTTAATAACGTTTTCAATCTCATTAATTGATATTGGGTTGTTCAGGATTTTTACGTCTTCCTGATTCAATTTTGGTAATTTGTACCTTTCTAGGAATCTGTCCATTTTTTCTGTATTTTCTATCCTATGGGAATACAGATTTTCAAAGTAGGTATTAATGATCTTTTGGATTTCTTTTGGATCTGTAGTGACTTCACCCTTTTCATTCCTTATTGCATGAATTTGAGATCTTTCCCTTCTTTTTTTGATAAGGTTGGCTAGGGGTTTATCAATTTTATTTATTCTTTCGAAGAACCAACTCTTTGATTCACTAATTTTTTGTAGAGTTTTCTTCATCTCAATTGCATTAATTTCTGCCCTGAGTTTTATAATCTCCTCCATTCCTTGGGCTCTTGGTTTGGCTTGTTGCCCTTTTTTTTAAGAGTTTGAGGTGTATCATTAAGTTATTTATTTGCTCTCTTTCTGTTTTCTTTCTATATGAATTCATTGCTATAAATTTCCCTCTGAGGACTGCTTTCATTGCATCCCACAGATTCTGGTAGGTTGTACTTGCGTTTTCATTTATTTGTAGGTATTTTTTAATTTCTTCTTTAACTTGTGTGACCCATTGTTTATTCATGAGGTTGTTGTCTAATTTCCAAGTGTTTATGTGGTTTTTGGATTTCTCTTTGTCATTAATTTCCAATTTCATTGCACTGTGGTCCAATAATATGCATGGGATAATTTGAATTCTTTTGCATTTAGGTAGATATGCTCTATGGGCTAGAATGTGGTCTATTTTAGAGAAAGACCCATGTGCAGCTGAGAAAAATGTGTATTCTGATGTTGTGGTTTGGAACAATCTGTGTACATCTACTAAGTCCATTTGTTCACACTTTTGGTTCAGGTCTGTTATTTATTTGCTGAGTTTCTGTCCAGTTGACCTGTCTCTTTGTGTCAGAGGGGTGTTTAGGTCCCCTATTACAATAGTGTTACTAGTTATTTGATTTTTCACGTCTGTTAAGATTTGACTTGTAAATGTAGGTGCTCCATTGTTTGGTGCATAAATGTTTAGGATTGTTACCTCTTCCTCTTGCAGCTTTCCCCTAACTAGTATGTAATGGCCTTCTTTATCTCTTTTGATTGTTTTTGGTTTGAAGTTTACATTGTTTGCAAACATAATAGCTACCCCTGCTTTTTTCTGGGGGCCTGTTGCATGGAGAATTGTTTTCCAACCTTT
>PVLD010016416.1:0-45059 GCA_004027595.1 Dinomys branickii | reverse complement strand
TTGGGAAATTTTCTGCTATTATTTCATCAAATATTCCTTTTATATCATTTGTGAGATCTCCTGCTGTTTCACACACTCCTATAATTCGAATATTGTTACGCTTTGCCTCATCTTGCAGCTGTTGGATTGACTTTTCTTGTGTCTTTGATGATATCATGAGATTCTTCCTTTCACGCTCATAAGCTGCCATGCTGTCTTCTAGTTCTGAAATTCTACCTTCGGTTTCATTTAAATGGTTTTTCATGCTTTCAGCGTTAGTTTTCAAATCCTGGCATTCTCTTTGGACCTGTTTCATTATTGGTAATTCATTCCTGAATTGCTCTTGTAAGGTTTCCATTTATTTCCTATTTTCTTCTAGACTTTTGTCTATTTCTCATCTGTGTAAATGGAGCATTTCTTCCATCATTGTTTTCAGCTCGTTTTTTATCTGAGAAATCATTGTGGGTATGTGGGTTATTTCTGCTTTAAGCTCTTTCATGGCCTGTTGGAGTTGTTTAATTTCGGATGAAATTGTTTCATATCTTGAAGTTATGAGGCTTCCTGGTTCCCCTGTATCTTCATCTTCAAAACTTGTTCTGGGTGGGGTTGAGTTTTGAGATTGCATTTTGTTCCTCTGTTTTCCCATTTTTGGGTATCAGATTCAAAATGTGGAGCTATAAATTCCACAGGCAGTTCAGCAGGCGGAGGTCTGCTGCAAAGGCTGCTCCAATGATTCCTTCTCTTTGGGAGAATGTCCCTTAAGCTTTCTCCTGAGATTTGTTCTTCTGTCTTCCCTTTTTTGGGTATCAGATTCAAAATATTGAGCAGTAGATTCCCTAGGCAGTTCAGCAGGCAAAGGTCTGCTGCAGATGCTGCTCCAATGACTTTTCTTTGGGGGAATGTCCCTTAAGCTTTCTGCTGAGAGTTCCGCTTAAAAGGCTATACAGATATTGGTTAGATACTCCGTACCGAGTGACCTGGGTGAGGTGTGTAAGACCGCTCCCCCGCCCTCCCAGGGCTCCCTGCAGGTATAAGGATGGATCTCCTCCCCCACTCGGTGATCTGGTCGCGAGTGCAGATAGCTCACCAGTTTTCAGAGTCCCTGCAGGCAGGAAGGTTCCAAGGTGCCAGTTTTTTGTGCTATGCTCGTGATCCACCACTCGCAGCCACTTGTTTCCTCGCGTTGTCCGGGTCTGGGGGAGGGAGCGGGATGCTCCGCTCCTATGCTGCTCGCGCCGCCCTGGCCGAGGGTCTAGGCTGCGCAGCCTGCCTGATGCGCGCGAAATGTGAGACTGCCAGGCGTTGCCGCTGCTGAAAAGCGGATCTCTGTTGGTAGTCCCTGGAAAGCTGCGCCGGCTCGGGAGGCGGGAGGGACCGAGCTAGCTGTGGCCCCCAGGGCGCTCGGACCCAGCCAAGCCCCCTACCCGCATAGAGCGTCTCCGGCTCCCAGCGTTTGGGGCTTTCCCGCGTCTCACCACGGCAGTTTGGGCCGCCCTACCGCATCTCCCCCGGCAGCTCAGAGAAACACGTTCAGTTTGATCTTCCCAGCCGAGGTCCCAGCATTCACGCTCGCCAAGTCTGTCTCGAGCTGGTGGTGTTTATCAAGGAGGACCGCTCCTTTGCTGCTCACCTGGTTGCCATCTTCCCAGAAGTCCTTCTAACATGGATTAAAGCATTCCAGAGAAAGTGATGTGCTGTCACTGATGCCCATTAACATCTTCATAGGTATACACCTCTTTCCTAAGTTAGTTGACAAAAGAATTCTTGGGAATAGAATTTAAACTAGTACATTTTGGTGCAGGGAAATAAAGCTAGCTTTTTTTGGAAGTTAGCACCTGAAGGCAATGCAAAGGATCAGCCCTGAGGATGAAAGGGCAATATGGGAACAGAAAATAAGTTATAGCCCATTCCTGTACTACACTAAATTTCAATCCAAGACGTAAAAATAAGATATAGATAGCTTAATTATATGACACATATGGAAGATTCATTGAATATATATCTCACATTGTATCGTTAAGGAGTGAGCTACCCTACCTATTCTAGTAGGCAAGTAAACTAAGAAGCATGAGAATGGATACTGAGAACCAGCAGACCACCCTGACAATACACATTTTCTGAGACATAGCTGAGAATCCATAGGGTAAGTGTGCTCTTGAAAGGACAGTTTATTTGCAAGGAGGGAATACAAGTCTTTGGCTTAGGGAAGCATAAAGAAGAGCTCGCCTTTTGAGGTGACAGAACATGAATCTAAATTGTGCCAAACAAAAGCTGTAAGTACCGAAGTGCTGTTTGTGAATGACATCAGATATATGAAATGCATTTTCCTTTCAATCTGTAGCTTATAGGAGTGTTCCAGAACCAGCTTTCTGATTGGCTCTTTCTGAGTTATCTTCATATCTTGCCTTTCCTATAGCATATATTCTCTATGCTATTGTTAATTACTAGACAACAGCATGGTAATTCGGATTACTGGGTGGGGGGAGCTTCACAATTTCTACAAGTGCATCAAAATTTTCAAAGCTCTTTCCTCAGCTTTTGGTGTTATAGACAGGCATAATTATTAATGAGCTTCCAAAAATACAGGTTCCGCAGGTAAACTGTCTCCCAAAATATAAATTAGATGCAAGATAATACCTGGAGTGGAATGGCCATGAATATTGGGGCAGGAGATCTGGTGTGTGGGGAGGGTACTTTTGGTTTACTTCCATCTGGAAAGACCTGAGCACTGTTTTGATAAATGTTTCAAGTCCTGGATGATACCCAAAGGTTATTCCAACCTAGTGATTCTAAGATTTTCACCAGTGGAATGAAAATAGTCTCAAATTTATATCTCTGATGTTGCTCAAGGTTTTGAGGCCTTGAAACCTGTGACTAATCAGTCATTTGTATGAACAACACTTTCTTGTTGCTGCAATTGGGCTTTTTCAAAAAGTGTGCTGATCTGAAAGCAAAATGATTAGGTTTATGTCTCACATTAGCTCCTCTAGAGACCTCGCTCTGCATCTGGAAAAAATGTGCTCATGGTGAGTATGACAGTAACAAGTAGGAAACTTTCTGAACTGGCACTGAGCCTGTCTCCCCTGGGCACCAGAACAACTCAGCCCGGTGATCAGCAGTGTTCAGTGTTGTTCAAGTTGTCAGCTGGGACTGAGCAGTACAACAGCACTAGGAAGAAACCTCTTCCCCTCCAGGCATTTCATAGGTTTGCAAAGATGCAGTATTTTAAGCTAGCATCAAAACGCATATAAAGCATGAGATCTTTTCTTTCTATTTGGATTCCTTTTCTCCCTGTTTGCTTGCAAATGATAACAAGAATGAAGTAGTTGCTTCCATTAACAATCATAGCTCATACCCTTTTTTTGCAGTTCTGATGCTAATCACAGCAAAGCCCCATCAGCCTCTTGAAGCACGGCTGAGCAATTGTGTTCAACTGTGACCCGAATTTTAAAAGTAAGAAATAATGCAAATAGCTTATCAAGAAATATTTTAACAGATAATGCAGTCCAATTCCAGCCACTCTTGAGGACATGACATTTCAGTTGTTTGTTACCCATTGTTCTTTTCTCCTTCCCTGTACTAGATTACAAATTCTTGTGACCCTGCAATCCTGTGACCCTGAGCATTTACATAAATTACTGACATTAGAAGCGTCTAATAATCATCCATTTAGATGAAGATAATATGCCTATTGTCTTTAAAGAACTTACAGATGCATGGAAAGAATGAAAGGAGAACTATGGCCTGTATGTTAAAACAGGCCCACCGGCTTTATATAGCTGTGAGTGATAGAAGATTTTGCATTTTTAAATGATTGGAGGAAAAAATATTTCATTATATATGAAAATTACACGAAGTTTAAATTTCAGTGTCCATTAGTAAAGTTTTCTGGAACACAGATTCATTTACCTGTTTATGTATGTATTATTTATGCCTACTTTCAGGCTGTACCAGAACTGAGCAGTAAGTAAATACTCAAACTACCTTGACTGTAAAGCCTTTATAGGAAAAGTTTGCTGACAGCTGAATTAGAACCGCATTTAGGCTATAAATGTGAAGAAAGTGTTGTTCTAATTAACTGCCTGGGGCAGTTTCATTTTTAACAACCCACGATTAGTGCTTACTAAGGTGGTGATATCTCAGACTTGTGGAGTTCTTTTTCATCAGGGGTATTTAACAATCACAGCTAAGACCAGCTAAGGTGACTCCATAACCGCAGTGAGTCAGAAGGAAACGGTTCTTCCCACAGTGAGTGAGAAGTGCATGAGGAAACAATCCCCTGCAGAGGAAGTTTCAGTAAATATATGTCCATTACTAATAGGTGAGACATGAATTTTCCACTGTTTGCAAAGGGGCATTGGCAGGTTTACAGCTGAAGAGTCCAGGCCCAAGACTCTGATACAGGAATGGACAGCAGGAAATGGGGCACTTCAGAGAGCTTAGCCTTTGGAGGTTCAGCCCCACCTTAGCTTTGAAGCTGTGAGGAGACTTTCTCATGTTGCAGATTGTTTGCATTTACCGGGTCCTGATCTTCATTTAGCTGTGGTCCATGCTTTGCGGTGAGTATTTTCTGTGATCCACTCTTCTGTAAAGTCTCTGCATGTCCTGTGTACTGGTTAAGGTCTCAAAAAGAGAAAAAAAACTGAAGAAAAGGAGGGAAAAAAGAACTTGCTTTGCAGAATTATGGCCACAGTTCTTTATTCGCACCTTACAAAGTGCTGTATGCCTTTTAAGAAGTATACATACTCAACTGTTAAAGTGCTTCCTGTAACTGAAATAGTAGCAGTGTCCACATGCAAAGCAAACGGGAGGGTGGGCACACTGACTCTCATTTTGCATCTGTGAGTCCCAAGCTCAGAAAGGATAGTAGATTATTCCAGTTTACAGAGTTTGGGAAGTGGTAGAATTGGAATTTGGACCATGTAGTGTGAATCCAGGTGTTACAACACAGCTACCCCCTTGTCAGAGAAAGCGAAAGCTTCATATCTAGATCTACCTGGATCTTTGTTTAAATATATTAATTTGGCCATGCTGCATTCCTGCAGAGAAACTGGCCTTATACCCATGGTCTGGTCAGAATTACTTGCCATAAGGACCCTTTGATGCCCTACATCTGAGAACAACTCTTGAGCTAATATTGCCCAGAGAACCCAATGTCCACACCAAAAGCTGAGTGACAACTTGTTCTAAAGTAAGGCAAAGGCAGGTGGCTCATAGAAGAATGAAGATAAGGTTTTCCCAGATGGGGTATTCCAGCTAACTCAGTGTAGACTTGACCTTATTTCTGGCACAGGGAGACATCCATTAGGGGAAACAAGTCCTAAATCAAATGGTTTGGGATTTGTAACCTTTACAATCTTGTAACCTTTACATGCAATGGAACAGAACCACCTATGGCTTGCCTTCTACATGCCATAAACTAGTTTGGGCATTTGAGTTAACATATGGGTTAAGATATAATTACAGAGATAGACCTATATTATAGAAAAGATTACTCATTAAACAAAATTATGCATCTTGTAAATGGAATCTAAACTTGAATGATCCTTTTGAGTTACAGATAGTCAGAATTTAATACTATCTTGCCCATTGTTGGAAAATGGTAACTGCTAGCTCAGGAATTACAATAGAGAACTTTCTGTCCATATCAAGAAATAGCACAGAGCTTAAACACAGTCGCTAGAGTCCAGCTAACTCTGTTTGAGCCTTTACTTACCACTTTCAGTCCATGTGACACAGAACAAGTCAGACAATGAGCCCTTTCCTCTGTGAAGATAGCTGAAAAATTATGAAGACAATATATAATATATTTGTACCAAATTACTGCATGTAAAGCATCCTAAAACATTTTGCTAAACACATGAAATTCAATAAAAGTACCTATAACATATATACACACACAACCTACAATAGAGCTATTTATTCAGGGTTTCAAATCAAATTTTAACACAGGCAGTAGGTTTTAAAGTAGTATTTGTACTAGAATTTGCTGTATTTATGCAGAAATAAAAATGTATCATTTGTTATGGGAAGATGTAGCATGGTCATTCCTGCAAACAGAAGGAAAAAAGTAATATTTATATAAATATAAGTGGCTGATATTTATATAATAATGTATAATTCTCATACCAGGAACTGTTTTAAATCCTTTTATATAAATTTGACTCCGTGAATCCTTACAACAACCACAGGGGTCAGTAAGCATTATTATTACCACCATTTCACATATGCAGAGAAGCTAGAGATGAGGAAACAGCGACTGCTTGGATTGCTATGTGGTTTATCCTGATGGTAATCACGAACTTCTGGCCTTCCATTCAATCTCATTCTTCTATACGCTTACAATCCACTCATTTAATTTTTAAAGCAGAATTTTTTTTTCTATGAATTATTTATAGGGAGACTTTACTGATTGTGTATTCCATAGAAGGTCATTTGGGACAGGGCCGAGCGGATTGAGGAATGGACCACAGTGGATGAGTGGATTCTAGAGATCGTTAGGAGATTGAGTCAGGGAAGTAGCCAGCATAGAGAATAACTGCTGACAACGGATAGATTTTCTTAAAGTTACATCATGATTGAATATGTAAGAAATCCAAAATGCTAAGATGCTTGAATGGACAACTTGCTAGTCAATCATTTTATGGTGAAACCCTAAAGGCAGAGACCTACCTAGCAAAGCCTCTCCCTCCCCCAGTGAGGTCCTGAGGAAGGTGTGTGATTTATGATGACTTCCTGAAATGTTCTTTATTTAGGTCTTCACATGAACTGTTTCCGTTTGCAGCCCATTGAATTCATTTTCATTTTAAAATCAGCAGCCTTTGAAAGGAAGATAACTGGTGTTATTATGATCTACAATGTTTGAATTGAATCAATGACTCCAATCATGGTGGATTTGAATTGGTATTTTGTGTATTTATATAAAAACATAAGATCGCATTTTCTTTCCTTATTTATCAGTAAGAGGGAAGAACAAGTATTTTAAAATAGCAGTATAATTTCCAGTGATTAGTTTACAGGCAACATTGAGTTATTTTTAACACTTAAGTGGATTGTGGAAAATATTTCTCGATACCTGATATTTTCAACTTAAAAGACAGAATTGCGTGTGGAAGTTGTTACCGTGTGTTCTCTGCTGTGGGCCCGATTCTTCCCTCTGCCCATCAAGAGCGTAGAGCAGGCGTGCTGGGACGGAGCGGAGGAGCCTGCAGAGGGAAAGGCTGCCTCTCTGCTCCTCGCCGTCCTGCAGAGGCCTCACTCTTCAGGTGTTAACAGCCGACCGAATCTGAGAGTGAAGAGTTGAGGCAAATAATAATACGGAGCTTTCCTTCTATCTTTGATAGTTACCATACTGCAAAATATTTTCCTGAAAAAAAAAATCTCCAAGATAATTTAAGAAATGAACCTTTAATTTTTCTTTTGAAGTTTCCTAGAACTGTTCTACCCTGACAAGGTGGAATGAAAAATTTGGATTCTCTTTAGTTATCTGGAAGGACATGTTGAATGTTTCTGAAAAGCTCATCCAAGCTTGGGGAGAAAGTGGTGAGGTTTTCTTGTGGGGATGTGGTAGGTGTAAAATCACAGAATTTTAGGTCTAGCTGAGGCCTCCTCATTTTAGCATCTGGAGGAAAATGGGACATGAGAGATCACTTTCTTAGAACAACTGTGTCCCACTGCCAGTGGAAGAATGTAGATCTCTCTGAGCCTCACACAATTTCTTCTTTCATAGAGCATGACCTAAAAAGGCCCAGGAGTCTTCAAGTAACTCTTAATCCTCTTAGCAGTGGATTACACTGCTCTGAATGAGTAATGTCTAAAATCGTGTGAGATTTCTTCCAAACTTCAGCTTTTGCACATTCTAGTTATAACATATCCTGAGAATTCAAGAATCTCACTGAAACATGGGAACTCATATTCTTCAAGTAATAAAACAATGATTGCCGTATTTATTGATGCCTCCTACTGGGCAGCATCACTGAGGTGGAGTGTGGAGCTCTTTTTCTGTTGTACACTGATTAGGATACAATTTTGAGAAGTTATTTTATAATGGAAAATATTATGTGAGAAAAACATTGATGGGAATTTCTTCTAAAGTTGTTTTCTATCAGCTAGGGTTAACTTTTTGTATGAGTCAGTGTTTACTATAGAAATACATATAAGATATACAAATATACATAAAAATTTACAAGATAGGCTTACAGTGGCAAGCTACAGAGCGGGATGTGGACGAGTGCAGAAGGTCTGACTGCACACTGAAGATCTGAAGGATCCAGTCAATGGTCTAAAACTCACTGCAGTGTCCTATGCAAGGGTGTATCAGGAGGCCCATGGGTCTGCGCCAGAAGGCTGAAGGATTTGCCCTGGAAGCTGAAGAGTCTGCTCTGGAAGCCCGGAGATGACATCCAAGGTGAAGACAAAGACTAGAAACAGAAGCACATCCATCCTTCTTCAACCTGCTCAATACCATCCAGGCAATGAGCTGCCTTAGGGTGAGTTTTCTACACTCTAGAGTGTGGAATTGCTGAGCAAATTTAGTTGAGCTTCTCTTACTAAGTTAACACAATCAGTCAACCACCACACTTTTGGGACTTTTAAGTTAGTTTGTTTCTTCAACCAACACGTGACCCTATGATGTGCTCAGTTCAGAAACACCTAGATACCTCTCAGGCAGCATTTTAAATGAAGATAAAATTAAGGGCCTAAATGTAAGGGTTAGACTTGGGTCATTGGTCTACTGTGGGGTTGGTGATCTTGCCACTTGACCACTTTAAGACCAAGATTAAACTCAAAATGCTTAAATCCATGCAGGAACACAAACAGGCTAGTCCTGTTCAAAAACACTGGCTTTAGGTATGGAGTGTTGTTTCTTTTCTTTGTAGCAGGGAACTTTTCTTCTCCTCCCTGAGGAAGGCATTAGACCCATGTTCTTAGAGAAAAACAAACAAGCAAACTAAAAAAAAATGCATGCCTTATTGGGTTTCCAGTAGTCTAATACCTACATCTTATCACATATATTTCTGTTCTTTTAAAATTCCAGTTCTACTTGTGCCCAGCACAAGGGTTGACAAAAGGTGTGGTAGTTATAGGAAAGGTTTCAGAGAAACAATCCAATAAAAAAAAGTGGTAAAATAATAAAAAGTGGCAAAGGAAAACAGGGAAGACAAATAAAAATAAGGTCTAATTTATAGACAAGCTACTTTGAATCATTGCAAGTAGGGCAGAATTATGAAAAAGAGGCACATAAATAATTTTTCTCTAAGGATCTCATGAAGGTCTGACTGACTCACTGCCATCCACCTGTCTTCTCACCCAGGCCACACTCTTGCTGCTCCCCTGAGCCAGTCATTTTTGCCGAGCAGAGGAGGAATTCTCAAACTCTTGATGCAGTCTCTTGCATAGTTTGATTATTGCCCCTTCCCACTGAGGAGTGAATGCCATTGTTCTTCCGGAGGCCTTGTCAAATTTATTTTGACATGCTGCCTTTTTTAGTTATCTTTGGCTTTCTAGAGAAGTGAGAAGTAGCAAAAATGTTTTAAATGTGACCTTTGTGTCCCTGAGCAAAGGATTTAATCTCTCCAAACTTTATTTTTGCACCCATAGAATCAGAATAATAATATTATGTGTCCCTCGATGGCATGAGTCTTGTGAGGTGCTGGGTGTGGTAACTGACCCATTAGGACTGGTGTCAGGATGTGGAAATGGTTCTGAATGTGCCTGACTTGCTCCTGGCCAGTGGGGAAGATCTGGTGTTCTAGGGATGTAGAGTCCTGGGCTGCATCAGGTGGACAAGACAAACAGTTGCATTCTGCTGCTGAGCTCTCAAGGAAGAAAGATATAATCCCAAGAGGACACAGTAGATCAGAGACTAAAGAAACTAAGTAAACCTAGGCATCAAAAGCCAAGAGGAGGTGAGAAGCAGAGGGGACGCAGAGGATGGGGTGATGCAGGGTGTCTGACCATGAGCAGGTGGAAACGGAGGGAGAACTGGGTGGAAGTAGTACTGGAACAGGAGGAAGTTCAAGGATGCAGAGATGGGAAGCAGTTTTGCTAAAGAAGGTTTTCTTGGGTGTATCATCTATGGGTCATCACAGAGAGAAGGGAAAGACTTGGGGCTATGTGGTGGCAAACTATGCCTCTGGTCAGCACTAGTCCATGTTCCTCATCAGGAAAGAGTTATGCTCTTCTCTCTTAAATTCAGGTGGAGTCCTTAGACTTGCTTTTCCCATTGCAAATCTGAACTGGTAACGTCTTTAAGAGCCAGGACATGCTTTACATCGTCTCACTCCCTCATTTCCATCTCTGGTATGCCAGTCTCTCTCTCCCGGGCTTGGGATGAGGATGAAGCAGACGTGGGAGCAGAGTTCCCGAGGGATCTCTAATGAACATATGCCCAGAAATAAACTTTTGTTATCTTCAGTCACTGAATTTTTTTAAATGACAGTGCTATCTACCTTATCTTGTCTGATATGAATAAAGATTACTAGTTGGAATATGGTAATTAACAGTTATGCCTGGTTATGACAGGCAAAGTATGGCAATGATGTCGAAACAAAAAACAATTTGGGGAAATTTAATTACAGTATTTATTTAGGATAATCTGTGACAGAGAGTGGAAGTCTGTGGGTAATGCTACCTCTCCTAACATTATAACAAGTTAAATGAAACATAAATGAATAAGAGATCCAAACTGCGTTTTCTCATGCATTACCAGAAGAAATGTGCTCTCCCAAGACATAAGCACACACAAACATACACACTTCCTTCCCTAGGTAACAACATGTAAAAGTGCTAATTTTTGACAGAGGAAGAGTTCAAAGTCTGAGAAGACCTAAGGTACAAGGTGGATGGATATTATTATTGTGGTTATGGTATTACTGTTACTATTTTATTATTAGTTTTGTGGTATTAGCAGGACAATGTGAAAAAATAGTTTCTTATTGACATTTCAAAAATTTGTTCCATTCTTCTTTTTCCTTTTTTTGTGTGTCATTTTTCTTTGTTATATTTAGGTTCCTGAGCCAGGTACCTTTAGAATGGATAATGCTTGAAGGTAGAGAGGTAATTCACAATTATGAATGAACAGGTGGTTTGGGGAAAGTTGTCGTTCTGAAGTGATGGAACTGTGGACCGAGAAGGGTTGTTAATAGAAGATACACGGGGTTATAATCAGATAGATAAAGTCGGGATTCCATTCCGAGAGGGAAACCAAAACGAGCCGCAGGAGCCAGGGGCAGCTGACCTCAGGACAGAGACTAGTTCTCCAAGGCAGGGCCATGGACGAGGCAGTGGAGATGACAAATGGCCTAGGCTGCTTTGTGACTTGGCCCAGGAACATGAGCTTGTGCAGGCAGAGATAGGGTTTCTCTTCATTCCTTCCCCATTTGCAAACACACCTTTTCTTGGCTCATGCATTAGTAATCCATAGTTCACTGAACATTGTACTGGCATTTGACCCAAGTGCCTGACCACATTCACAATATGCAACACCAATTGCAGAGTTATTGGCAACACTAAATGTTCATTTTTCTAAATTGATCCAACATCCACTTTTGAATTAAGAAAAATGTTGATTACAAAAACAAGGGCCTGTCCTAAAAGTATGCTGCAGGCATTCTCATAGGGTGAAAGAAGAGAGAAGTGAAACTTTTAAAATATCTGCTCTGTTTCAGATTATTTGAAAAGTTCTAGTCTTGAGAATTTCAAATGAAAAGTTGCCTCTTTTATAAAGTCTTTCAAAAATGTTCTCAAGTTAGTATTTAGTCCCCATTAATTTACTGTCTAGTATTTGTCATCTTGTCAGTAAAACATTTTGAGCATACAGAAGTATGTTATTGCAATTGTCTATGTACAGTTGCTGCAAAAATAAAGCTCATAAATATGATGTCTACTGTTTCAGCCAAACAACCATTCTAAACATACTTCATCTCTTCAAAAAAATTTGAAAACAAGAACTTTCAGCTTTTTTTTTAGGTCAGCAACGGAAAATTTCATTGAATACATAATGAATGTGACACTCTGTTAGTACCAATGACATACAATCTATTATATGGCTTTCTTTGAACATTTCTGAAATTTAATGGGATATAAATACATGTACACATAAATAAATGAACAAGTAAATAATTGAATAGAAGTTAGCTATGCAAATGAATAACACATATAAAAACAAATGATGTCTGTTTGATATAGTAAAACCAGGGTAATGCTTTAGATTTTATTAAATTGTGTGTGAGGATAATAAATCACATTTTAAGTGCACATAAGATGTTTGAGAAGGGGGAGAAAGATTAGCTTTATTTATGGGCAAAACAAACCCTCCCTAGGAGGGACAGTCGGAGTGTTCCAGAAGCCCCTGTCCTCAAAGAACCGTCCATTCCCTTGGTGCTTGTACATGAGATACCAGGAGTTTAGAAAATGTTCTGTGTATTTTTAATGACTTACCCATACTATAGTGGCAGCTTGTGCAAAGCAAAATTGTCTATTTTAATAGTGTATTACATAGCTAAAATTGTTGATTGTTTCTACTGAAATATTTTTAAAGTTAAATATTTTTCAAGCAGCAACTGAGCACATCATCTATAAGACACAGCATTAAAGCAGCTGAAGTTTGCATGTGATAACCACATTTCACCACTTCCATTTATTGCCATTTCCTGAGCCTCCTTTCCCTGCTTTCCAAAGCTCAATTATCAAAAGCTGAGATTGGTGTTTCCTGATTCTTTTTTTAACAAGCATTTTTAACTGCTTCATATGATATTTTTCTTCTCTAGGTGTTTTCAAATTGATTTTTCAGTGGAAAGATTGTCAATTCTAGAATTTGGTTAGGTAGTAGAGTCAGGCGAACAGGTCAATATTTCCTAGTATATTCTACTTCATTCTCTCAGTCACCTTACTGTCCTGGGCTGTTCTGTGCTCACACTGTCCACACGGTGTAGCTTCCTTTGTAAAAGGAAGCTGTTGAACAGAAGGGAAGAACAGTTCCAAAATGATGACATAAAAATTTAGGGGAATAATTTGTATGAAACTCTAATTGACGCTTTAGATGGCATTTGAAAGGTACTTAGTATTTCAAAACCATTAAGAAAATTGTTAATATTGTAAACATCACTTCAAAAGAATAAAATTACCCACAAGACTGTTCACTCCAAAATAGTTCCTTTGAACAAGGATAATCCATAATGATGTTCTTATACTTTCAAATTAGAATTAGAATTAACAACAACATTGCAAATATTGTCTCTAATAAAACTACTGCTGTGCATTTTGTGAAATCATTTTCTCTTTTGGTTTGATATCAGCTTTTTATGAGCATGATGCATACTGTGCTTTTTTATTTTGACATATTGGAAGAATGAACAAATTTAATTTTGTAGGGCAATCTGAAACCCTCATAATTATTAAATTCTATCAGTGTTTTCTTTCGGATACATTCATTGAGTAACAGTGTTTGTTCCTCAACTTCATTTTCAACACTTCTCTATGCTAGATGCACCAGCTACTAATTGAGCATTCGGTGTAAGACAGATGTAATGTGTGCAGAACAGCACTCGAGAAAATATCAAACCAGGAGGCTGCCAATCTGCAGCTGGATTTTCACCTGCTTGCATTTAATGAGGCTAAAGTATGGATCCTAATGTACGAGGTTGGTGTGAATGTTATTACACTTTCCCCAGCCTGCTCCTGCACTTTGATTGTTCACTGACCTGTGAAGATAGATGAGTGCATGAATAAACTTATATTTTGACCTGAGGAAATCAAAACAGATATTGGAAATGGAACTAATCTTGACTTTTAAAAAAATGCTTCATATTACCTAGTGTATTGATTTAGTAGTTTTAAACTAAGGGGACAGAAAAATAAAAATAACACATACAAAGTGATATTGACTCATTTGTTTGAATTAAAGGTGTGGGTTCACAAACGTGTCCAACCTGGCTGCCTTTCCACAGTCACTGCACACTGGCTACACAGAGGTGCACGAGTTACACTCTGCTTGGGCCTCGGAAGGCAAGAGAGAGGTTATAAGGGAAGAAGGCAGCAGGCGGGAGACCTCACTTCCTGCCGCGTACCTTAGCCCACCTTCCCTCTGACGCATAGTCATCTTCTCTGTGCGTCTTCCTTGAAGTGAGTATGGAGTCACATCCAACGCTGCCAATTGCATGGACAATTAACATGCAAAGGGTTCTTTTGCTTGCAGTAACTAGAAGTTACTAGAGATCTTGTGAAATCATGTCCTATAGAAAACTGAAGCCAGAAAGCTACCGAGTGCGGGGTCAGCAGTAAACAGGAAGGCTAGGAACTGGAACAGTAAATGTGAGCAAGGCTGTCAAGAAGTTCAGTGGTTTTCACTAAAGCTGGACTACTCGGGGCCCTTCAAAGTAGTCTGGTACACAGCCTGAGCGAAGTGGAGCCAGGCCCTTGCACCCGTAGAGCATAGGCTTGCAACACCCTACACGAGATAGTAGTTGTGTATGACAGGAAGTGTGAGCTTGCTGAGAGTTTCCTCAAGAGAAAGCAAGAACATGTTCAAAAGAGGAGGAGGAGTTTTTTACAAAGTGCCTGGTGATGAAAACCATGTTTACATTTTGAAGATGATTATATCAAGAATTCATTCCATTTTTAAAGAATTAGGCATAGTCAGAAGAAACACAATAATAATTGTGATGGCTTATAAAGGCTGTTTCATATTTGTTTGTGTCTTTAAGGAAAAGTACATTATCAAATTTTTAAGGAAGAGTTGTAGGCTAAAGAATCTTAAAGATGAAACTTGATATCACAAAGTAGAAAAAGTTCTTAAAGTACATTTCTAACTAACATTAACTCTTGATGTGGTGTAGTTGAGGAGAAAGGCAAAATTAGCACACTAGAGTAACCCAGAGGTCAGAGCGGGTACGTAGAAGTGTAATATATATTAATATACATCTCCATTTAAATATCACAAAATCAGCCTGTTTCATTCCAATTTTGGGGTCCCTACCTGTTTAAAGCCAAACCAGAGGGCAGAAATTTTGGGAACAACTCAGAGAAGATCTATACGAATTATTAAAGACTAACAACACAGGACCTACTATGAAAGTTTCAAATGGGATTTTATAAACCCTTATTCATTGTTTCAGAATCCATAATGATTCATATAATATAGCTGCATAGGGGGAAGGAAGGGCTGATTCTCATAACTGAGACTATAATTGTCTTCTAAAAGAAATATCCAAATTTGCCTCCAAGTATAACACCAGATCATCGTCGAATATTCTTTTGTTTATCTGTTCCAGCTTCCATGGGAAGAAAGAGCATTCCGAGAAAAATGTGGTGGTTAATGACTGGCTTTCTGCAGCAAGAAAAGAAAGAAAAGAAACACTCCAACCCATTTATCCTGTGTAAGCAGTAGAGAAGTTAGTTTAAACAGAAGTTGTCACAGGGGGCTATAGAATCTACTTTGCTGGAGAGTTTAAAAATAGGCCAAGCACTCAACCCTGTAACACTGGAGAAGGCTTCAGCCTGTGGAGCAGCTTGAGGACAGAGCTCAGCTCTCTCAGGCTCGCTTGCACCTCTGAGAGTCCCCAGGCTAAAACAATATCTGAGGAGGCCTCTTTGGCAGGGTGAGCCAGAGTCATGCAGGCTTCTTTCTGACTACATTACTTTCTGACCACATGGAATGATAAGTATGCAAGCGAGGGTGGGGTCACCACACTCCACTAGCATTGCCCAGGTAGGGTGTGCCCTCTGCCAGAACGTTGTGGCCAGCTGGGATCCCAAAAGACAACAGTTAGTATTTAATCATGGTGTTTTCTGGGGTGGGGTGTTTATGTGAAAATGGTGTAAGTAAAACTAACTGGAGAGAGAATTTAGTTAAAAGTCAGGAAAACATATGGGGAATCATCTTTTTTGTTGTTGTTTTGAGGTTAGAGTCTAACCTAGAGCATTTGATTCTAATGTTAGATCCTGACGCTTAGCATTTGGTTTTTAAGAACCTTCTTGGTTTCTGAGGCCTATTTAGGATCATGGCCTGGGGCTGGGGATATAGCTCAGCGGCACAGGCGCCTGCCTGGCAGGTGCAAGGCCCTGAGTTCAATCTCTAGAACAACAACAACAAAAAAAAGAGGTGGGATAGTGGCCTGCTATCTGCAGATGGGGTTTTCTTCTTGGGAATAAGCTGTGCTTCAGACTCCCAGAGCCGCACTGTAACGGCCGGATCCTCCCAAGAGCTGAGGAAGCAGCAGAGCTGACAGGCAAGGAGGAGGCTTTAAATATCGTGCACCCCATCATTTGGTGGGCGGGTGTGTTGTTGCTAACTGTGCTCACACTTCAACAAAGATCGTGGTGAGTTGCCAAAAAACAAGGATGTTCCAATCTTAAGGATTATGTTGAATTCTTTCCAGAGAATCATTTTTTTTTAGAAAAGAGTTTTATCTTAAAATATTTTCTGAATTTGTTTAAGTACTACATCTAAGGAAAGTAATTTAAAGTATTGTGTCATGCAATTAGAGTCTACGGATGAGAATGACTTTCTCTCAATGGAAGTGCACACCTTTTACTTACCAGGTGCTCTCAGGTGGCCTGTGCGGGCTGGGGACCCAACAAGGCCACCATCATTCCAGCTGACAAAAGGGACAGCAGACCTGGAAACTTGGAGCCCACAGAATTTATAAACAGGTGGTAAAAGTATGTTTTGGTCCTTTTAAAATTGTGCTTTCTTCCTTGCTCCCCATAAATACTGCTTTTCTAAAAGGTCACTTCAGTTTTCTTTGGGAAAAAGAGTCTTCGAGTCCCAAGTGCTAAACTGACACACTCCCTGTCCTTTAATTGAGCTGGGCTGAAGGTCACAGACCATAATCAGTGTGGAGGGTGGTTGCTGCGGTGCTAATTGATGTCCCCAAAGAGGAATGGTGTCAACAATCCATAAAGAAGACAGCACACTGGTAGATTTATGGCTTTGATTTTGAAAAGGTATGGGAATGCCCGGTGATGTTTCCCCCTGCACTCCTTTTGAATGTTAATGCTTTCTCGAAGATGATTTCAGACACTGCTAGGATACCGCCTCTACTCACTGAAGCAGAATCCTCGGAAGAGTTGCTGAGGCAGAACTGAAATCATGGCTTGCCTCAAAGCAGCAGCTGTAGTGGCTGCTAATGACGCCTCACACAGAAAGACAGTGCCCCTTTAACTCGGGGTTTTAATGGGAAGTTTCTAAGCCTGAAACAACAGCGTTCGATCCAGGGTGTGCCATCAGCTGCTCGCAGCCACCACTACCTACCGCTTCAACACAGCTTGGTCAGGAAGAATGGAAACTAAAGAGGCTTCTAACTACCTGTAACTGTTCCACTGGGAAACGGATCAAGTGTTTGTTCATCCAGATCCAGGTACTTGACCATAACTGTATCTTTGATGGGCTAATTAATGGATGTTTTTCTATAACTTTACAATGTATGCATGAGCAGTAATCACAGAGCTATCTTTTGGGTCCAAGTTTTGAATTTAAATGTAGTTATTAAAGTCTAATTAAAGAGATGCCAGGGAAAGCCAACATGAGAGTGTAATGCCTTTATTTTTAAAGCATGCTTGCATTTATTGTGGTACTGATACTGGATAAAGAAGTAGGAAAACACGGTTTTCTCTCTTGCCGAAGCTGCAGTAAATTATTCTTGGAAGCTGTTTGCCTACTACAGTTTTCTTTTTCCATTCAGCTAAAACATCCAGGCTTCTAAAAGGTAACAAGGATGTTTTGGTTTGTTTACAAAGGGTTAGAACTTGTCAACTCCTAACGAGAGTGCTGGCTGTCCCTAGCTGATGAGCAGTGTGCAGCACTAGTCTTTCGAAGTCTCTGCCAGCAGCCTTTGCACTATGAAACATAAGAGGAAAAAGTCAGAAAACCAGGGGGAACTGGGTGGTTTATTATTTGAAGTTACAAGTCCCAGTCTACCAGAGGTGCCTTTCTTTGGACAGCACTAGGTAAGGCCCGGCACCTCGCAGTGCTTCTCTGAGCTCCTCATTTGGGCTGCGTGCAGCCCTCGTGCTGCAGGTCCCTTTATAAGTCTCCAAGCAGGTGTTAGGAGGGAGATAAAGGTAAGGCTGACATACAGCTGGGCTTGGGATTCAGGCTGAAGAGAAAGGTTGCTTAGTGACCCAGCAGTGACAAGCAGCAGTGAGTTAAGGATGAGGTCCATTCCCAAGCCCAGAGTCTGCAGCCTGACTTTGCAGGGATGAGCAGAGAGCAGACTTCCTGGTGCAGCAGTGGAGGCTGGCACTGTTCCACAAAACTGCCTGTTGACATTCATAGCTGGCCACATGCGCATGTTTTAAAAATTAGTTTTTGTGAGCTTTCTAGTAGCCTTGGTCTATTTTTTTAGAGTAAAAAATAATATTTACCCTTAGACATTCTGTGAATTTGGAAGCATCAAAGCTATTATATTGGAGCAGTAGGACTTTATTTGGAAAAAAATATATAGATGTTAATGCTTTCTTGAAGATGATTTCAGACATACTGCTAGGATACTGCCTCTACTCACTGAAGGGGACCTTCAGTGAGCCAAAAATAAAGGGAGTGGGTGGGAGGATTTCACATATATGAAGCACCTAGTAAGAGGCAGGGAATCTTTACCTGAAGTTCTTGGCTGGTCATGGATTCTTTAAATTTATATGAAACATTTTTTATCTTTGTATGTACATCCTAGAAGGCAGGTTATTGTTCACTGGGCTAAGATGCAGAATTTCCAAAAGATTTATAAGGGAGTAGCTTTTGCTCATATAGGTACTTGATCATTTGGATAATGAGGTAGCTTATGAAAGGGGCTCACCATTGCTGGGGAAGATGTGCCTAGGGGCACTAGGGGGTTTGCACATCTACAAGGGTGAGCTACACCTGCAGAGGATCCAGTTCTACAAATAGGAATGCAGTTCAGGCTTCCTCTAGCTCAAATAATAGAGAGTGAGTCCCTTTAGCCCCAGTCTCAGGCCGTGTGTCACTGTGCTAACGGTGAGCAGAGGGATGCTCTCAGCAGCCGGCTTCAGAACCGTGGCAGAGCAACGCAGCACTTGGGGGAGGTTCGTCTTTTCGGGACCCCGCAAACTCAGTCCCGCCTCCCGCGCCGGCTCCCTCACTGTTCGTATACAGATCAGCCTCCCCGGTCTGCCGGGCAAACTTAAAAGTGCACAGGACGTCTTTGTAGGGCGAAGCGTCCTGCCAGTGGACACTGGAAGAGCCCGTGAGTGTTCTTTCTCAATGGACAGGCTGTCTTTACACTCACTTTTCATAACCTGTCATTTAGGTTTCTGGCCTAGGAGGTTTAAAAATTAGGTATGGTGATTATGTGGTTTAGGAGTACTTAAAATACAGACAGCATTGCTTAACTGTGCCCTGCATGCCGTTAACCCAGAGGTGAGGGCCTTCAAGTCCTTCCAGTGTGCCAGAGAAAAGCTTGGGGGCCAGCCTCTTCAAGGCTAAAGATAAATGCTACACTTTTGATAACTGATTCTTATGATTCTGGGCAATTTATTTATAAGTTTTCATTTCTCCAAATCCTTAATTGTATACAAAATTAGAAATAATCCCCACTTTGCCCAAAAATGAAGAAAGAGAAAACACTCCTTCCTTACCTCTTCTCTCCTGAAACTGCACTGTGTGCCTCATGGGCAGCGCACGCCCTGCGACCATGCTGCTGTGATCACTGCAGGCATCCCAGGAGGGTGGGGACTGAGTCAGCGACCACGCAGGGAAGGCAGCAGGATCAAATGTCTGTGTGCGTTTCTAAGAGAAATGTGCCAAAAGCACACAGTTGATTTTGTTGTGGTCACTTTAAAAAGGAGAAAAGAAATTATGTCATTTTGTTAAGATATACTTTCTTCACAAAATGTGTTTCCCCTTTCTGTGAAATTGTGTAAGGAGATGCAAATAAAATAAAATGACCTGAGAGTAGTACATCTTGATATTATAGTCTGTGTGTCAGACATTAGGGTTGGTATAGTTTAAATAGCTGCCTTTCTTCCCCAAAAAACAGGTTAAGTAAGCAGAGATTGGCCTCTTCAGTAGAAAGGTGACTGTTTGCCTCTGACTAATTTTCATATTTTGAACTCCACCCATTAGCACTGAGGCCAAGGAAAATTGAAAGAGCCAAGTAATTCATGGCTTTTCAATTCATGAGTTCTGCGACTATTAAATGTCACTGTAGCTTGGACTCACTGCGATTCTTTGAAACATGATCTATTTCTACATAATGATCTGACATCCCAGTTGGGCTAATGACACATTTTTTTCCTCATATATCAGTTAGACGGAACCTTAATTTTTGAATTCAGTTCCTTGGTCTGCAAGGGGCCAGAGATTTGACTGAAAGTCTACTCAGAGAGGCGGGGGTTGCAGAAGAGCAAGGGATGCCTGAAGGATCTTGTTTAATAAGGGGAGGGTGACAACACTGTGGACACTTGTCCTGTCGTGACTGTTGCCCAAGCACAGGTGCAGTCTGGAGACAGAATAGAAGAACTGTCAAACCCGTCCAAGGAAGCCCAGGTGTGGACCCGAAGGGAGGGGGCAGACAGCAAGAGGGGGCAGGAGAGCGTTCTGAGTGGGAACTGGAGATGCTCAGACCACGGCAGGTGGTAGGTGGGGCTGAGGAACAGACACAGTAAAGACTTCTGCAGGTGTCCCAGGACTCAGTCACACACGTGTTTATTCTTAGCAGTACATCGGGCATTTTAGTGGAAATTGAATGTGATTTTATGCTTGTTCTTTTGTAAACTTATGAGGACAAATTAATATTTGAGAAAATCCCACTGAAGTATGTTCTGCTTTGTGGTCCAAAATGCATCGGAACATCAGGGGCTGAGTGAGCTGCAGCCACTGCGGGAGACAGGCCTTCCAGAGGAGTAGTAAAAGCGAGACTGGAAAGATGGCCAGAATAGAGTGTGAAGGGAAGGGGCTCTGAAAATCACTCAGGTGAGCGGCTCCTGGTGAGAATGGCCATGGCTAACATGCTTTGCTCACAAGGGACTTCCCACTGTCAATACTCAGGAGTTCCGGGAGCTCTGCTTGAGGAAAGGGATGTACTGTATTATTTTTAATGGCATCTTCTAATTAAGATTTTCTTGGTCCAATATTAAAATTAGATGTTATTTCCTGAGCAAATGGACCTGGCAAAGGGAAGACACAGATGCACTGCATGATATAGGAAAATCCAGTCAGGACTAAAATACTACCATGAGTAACTGTGGCTCTCCTTCATGCTTAAAATAACTGCCATTTGTTATTAGCAAGCTGCATGATGCCCATGTCAAAAACATTTGAGGTAATTTGCTATCCCAGATTTAACTGTTTGTCAAAAGATTTCATTGTTCAGTTAAAAGTAATCATGAACACCCTCCAAGAATCATTTTTACCAAAAAAGGACATGGTACTTTAAGACAAACATTTAAAAAATGTTAGCGTCTGACTATTTCTACACTGCGGTCGTGAAGAGATAGCATTTTTTTTCTTTCTCTTGATTTTGTATCTGATGCTTCTTTCAACTTAAACATGCAATTGAGCTTCCTAAATTTGTAAATTATTTATTCCCTGATTAGAGGTTTAAAATCAAGCAGGATCTTCCAGGGACTTCAGTCGGTCCCGAATAAAACAGAGAAGTAGCCAGCATTTGTTTCTAGGTCTCTTTATCCCCATATCCCTTTATCAGCATCTTCTGAGCCTCTCCTTTTTACTCACCAGCTTTCTTTCCTCCCCTCACCCGAATCTGCTCCCCACCCTTCCTAGCAGCCCCCAGTTCCCAGAAAGATCTTCCTTTTCTCCCACTATATTTCCCTCCTCTTTCAATTTCCTTTCTATCAGACAAATTTTTCATCTTTCAAGTGGGGCCAGTCCTGACAGATAAATTTCTCTATGTCCCTTTCCTTTGTAAAATGCTGAGATTTAACAGAGAACTTTGATTATTGCATTCAAAGAAGTTATTTTAGTAAGAACACGGGCACCATAATATGCCTGGAAAGGAAGGTTTACAAATAATTCATATATTTTAAACAGGGCTCTCAAAATGTGTGGTCAGGCTGCAAAGACAGCTAATCATTCTCTTACCTCTTGACTTTGTGTGTCCATGTGGTGGTGGGGAGCAGTCCCAGGGCCTTGCACATGCTATGTACGTTCTGTACCATTGAGATGCACCCCACCACTTCTTGCCTTCGATCAGAAAAGAGTGGTAAATTGAAAACTCATCCTGAAATCATCCTAATAGTTTTGATTCCTGCAGAGAAGTTGAGCCCCCACCTTTCATGGGAAGATTGAAAAGGAAGATGTGCCGTATGGTGTGAATCAGAACAATCAGTCTATTGGCTGGGGTTTCTGGGGTGGCTGTCCACCGCAGTAGCCCTTAAATGTGTAGTGTATGGGTTCTCAGTGCTGAGTGACGGGCAAAGCCTTGGAAGTGTGGATGTTTATCTAGGAGGAATGGATTTGGCATTGTGCTTTGTATGGAGGAGAGGGCAGAGGAAGACAGCTTCTGGCTGTCAATGGAGGCGCTGGACAAGGAAATGCTGTGCTAGTCAGCCAGCAGTGGCCAGGGCCTCATTCTCACAGACCCTAAGGGTTGTTTATCCAGCTCTGCCCTCTTTTCATTGAAGTTCACAGATCCAGAAATCCTTATGTTGTCCCTTTATGGTCAGCGGTCTTTGTTTTTGCTACATTCTTTGTTGGGTTATGTATTGTTTCCAGAAAGAACTTTTTGGCAATGCATATTTGTTTAGCACTGTTGAGGATAGAGCAAAGAAAGGTAGGGTGAGTCGGGGACCTCTGTCTTTATCTGGCTGGAAGAAAGATAGACACAGAAAGGGACCCCAGTAAATTAGCCAGGAAAGCCACAGTCAAAGTGAGGACACTCCTGTGGACATGAACAGGCAAGAGTGACGTGTCAGGGCTAGTCAAGGTTTGTCTCCTCTCTTGTCAGATGACGCTACTTTGTGCCAGCCTTGGGCGAAATTTATAATTGGAATGATTAAGGTCAGCATAGGTATTTTTGTTGGCTACAGATGGCCCTAGTCTGATGTGCCAACGAGGCTCCATTAGACGTAGTGGCTGCCCTTTCCGCACCCTCCTCTTCAGCCCTAATGGCAGTCAATACCCGAAGTTGAGAGAGTTCTTAGAAAGAAGCAAATCCAAACCAAACCCAACTCACCAGCTCTATATTCCTAAAGTGCTTATTTATTAAAAAAAAACACAAACCCACAGTTCAGTTGAATCCCAATCTTGCTTTGAAACAAGTATGCATCATAAATGCATCCTGCAACTCTTCTAGTCCTTAGGATAATTCCCGCTGAATTATGGTGGCGTGTGCCTGTAATCTCAACGCTGTGGGAAGCTGAGGCAGTAAGATAGCAGATTTGAGTCCATCTCACGAATTTAGCAACTTAGTGAGAACTTATTTCAAAATAAAAATAAAAAAGGGCTGGGGGATATATGTAACTTAGTGTGAAAGCCCTGAATTTAATTCCTAGTACTGAAGAAAAAATCAAAGTGATGGGACTGCAAAAGGACCTATCACATTCAAACTGGTAACACCTTCCATCCAAACGCTAGTATGATCACCTTACAAATTTTGCTTTAAACTGTGATCTTTGCAAACTTTGAAGTGTCAGCTCACACACTGTTGTGATTACTAATGCTGCATTGAAGGTAATAACCACTACCATTAAGTTAACTGAAGTACTATAGCCATCAACTGAATAACCACAACCATTAAGTTAACTGAAGAAATACTGTGTTGACACTTTAGGTTATACTTGGCTGCTTACTTTCATTGAGCATAGTTTCTCGGATGCACAGTAATTTGTATAAGTAACTACTCTGACATAATTTTCCTTACTAATTCATGATGACTTTCTATAAGGTAATATCTCAAATGTATACCTTTCTTTACCAAATTTGATGTAAGTAAATTTAATTCAGTACCTGAAGCTTTTAATGATCTTTGTATATTCTTTTGTCTTTAAAACAAGCACTAATGTTCAAATCCCTCAATTTTTCCACCAGTAGTAAGCTGTCTTTTTTTCTTGTCCTCTCAACCAAGTGATCTTAGGTGGTTGGAAGCCACTGTTAAGAAAACTGTCCTTTTAAAAACATGCAGTCGATCAGTTCCTTTTCCCTAGTTCAATTCTCTAGGTGTTTCTATGGGTCAAATATTGAACTCAGTCTTTGCTTTTGAAGAAGAAAGAAAAAACAGCAGTAACTCGATGATTTGAGAGTCTGAGGTATCTCATTCTCCCTTGGCTCAGGCAACAGAAAAAGAAGTAGAAGCATTGTAGCTATGTCAGTCAGGTCTTCAGTGAAGCAAGGCTTTGTTGTCCTTTTTTTCTCTTCTTTGTATACCTTTCAAAGGGTTTGGACAGACGTTCATCATTATCCGAGATAGTGCAGACATTTCTGATGATTTTTTTACAACTTAGCGACCTCTTCAAGGTCCCAAGCTCGTTTAGTAATGAAACGGAGGCCAGGGGCTCCAGCCTAGAGCCTAAAGCCTCCTGGGTGAGCATGCATATTGAGCACCTTTTCTGGCATGATTTTCTCTGCACTAGGGCTACGTAGGTGTGTGCTTCTGTGGAGCTTCTAGCAGACTGGCTAACACGTGTCGCGTGTAGCCACGGTCCTGGCACATGGCCGGTGCTCAGTCAGTAGTAGCATTATGGGAATGGTATGAAAGAGGTACAGCAGAGAAGCTAGAAGAGACAGAGAGGCTGGTCCCGGACGTCCGGTTGGTAACATACCCTAAGGTCAATATTACCTTGCCCATTGCTTATATTCTGTCTCCTACTTACATTCTCTGCCCATCCCTCCTGGCCCTGGTGGCCATTCTGAGAGAGTCCAGTTATTTCACAGAAGAATGAAATATTCGTCCTTATAATTATACAACATAAAGCATTTCTGATGAAAGTAAAAGCCTGTTTATAGATTTCTCTTGTTGGAAAAACACGACTACCAATAAATTCCTATGTGATAGTTATTCCCTCTGCTTCACTTTCTTTCTCCTTCCAGAAAACAAGCTCTCCAGGGTGCAGTCACCATGATCTCGCCAGACTGATGATGGAAGAACAAGGAACCCGGATGTTCTGTGCTCTGCCGTCCCTGGACGATGGATGGAGGACAACCCATCCCTTCGCCCTTAGTACCCCTTGGGAACACATCATCAGATTCTAGCATGTCTCTGGAGCAGAAAACGACCTTTGTTTTTGTGGTTTTGTTGTTTATTTTCTTGGGCATCCTCATCGTCAGGTGCTTTCGGATTCTTCTGGACCCATATCGGAGCATGCCGACCTCGACCTGGGCTGATGGGCTAGAAGGCCTGGAGAAAGGCCAGTTTGACCATGCCCTTGCTTAGTGGGACATGGGGGCTCTTTTCCTGAGGAGGGGAAGCAGTTCATGCCTGGGCAAGGATTCCCTTTAGTTAATATTCTCAACAAATCAAATTTTAACAATATCTGGTCCTAGGATCACAGCTGTTATTCCATAAACACAGAGCTAAATTAAAGATGTTTTATTTGAGAACACTGGAAATGAAAGTTTATATTACTAACTCTAAAAATAGGAAGGTTTAAATGTCTGTATTTAGTCAATGAATGAGTACTGTTGAGTGTGTGACTGAAATCAAGAGGATCCGTACTGACATAGACTTTGCTATGGAACCAAGCATTACCTGGCCTGACCAGAGAATTAAAGATCTGTTCTGAATCTGGTGACAAGACCAGCAGCCTGCCTTGGTCCAATCATGCCTCTCTGTTTGCTTTATTTCAGAGGCATCGGGCCCCCGAGCCTAGTAAGGAAGACTACCTGGGAGGACTCGAAGTGGACTTATTTTCCCCTGAAACAGGGAGTACTGGGAAGCAATAGGAGGCTTAACAAAGATGGTTCTTCCCTTGCTAAATATGAGCAAGCATAATATCATATTAGTTCTCAAAGAAAACTGAGTTAGAAGGCTACAGAGTCTTTCAAAACTGCTTACCAGGCCTAATGTATTCTCTGTGTTCATAGTAATAACATATGTAGAAGTAGCTACATGTAACTTGAATTTCTTTCCATTAATGATTCACATAGGTTATAAGTACAGCTTCAAGTTGTTTCCTTTTTAAGTAAAAATCCAACCATTTAGAGAAAATTTCGCAGTTGTAAGAGGAATGTGCACTTATGATGCCTACAGTCACCAAATAAAACTTTTCAAGAATTAGCAACGTCTCTTCTCATTTCATGAAGATTAACATGCTGGGAGTAGTGCGTCATTTTGAATGCTGAGGCTTAACATTTTTCCGAGAGAGGGAAAGAAGCAAAGAGCGTGAAAGGTCACTAATTCATCCTTCTCCCGTTTCACAAACAGCTCCTGCAAATTATCCTGAACAGATTAAAACCTATTCTAAGAACTCAGTGCATCAAAGAGGAAGATATGAACACCTTATGCTCATTTTTATTGGGAGGAAAAGCTTGTGTTTGAGCCAAATTCCTTTATCAGTATTTATAATCTCTGTCTTTCAGTTTTCTCCACAGTTATCATTTTTAATTTTTTTAAAAAAAGTTTTAAAAAGCTAGCTATGTTCCAAAAGACAGCCTTCAGTAAAACTTGTTTCTTTTTACATTTTTGGGTGCCTGGCTGCCTAGATTTCCCCTCCGCCATATTCCTCCTTGTTTATTTTCTTAATGCAAGTTTTACTGAAATATACTTTGCATGCCATAAAGCTTAACTTTTCAAAGGGCACAACTGAATAATTTTTAGCATATTCACCAATTTCTATAACCATCAATATCATACAGTGGGACACTATTCTCATGGAAAGTTGCCCCCATGCCTTTCTTTCTCAACCCCTGGCAAGCCGCTTCCTGTCTTCATGGATTTGCCAGTTCTGGACAGCTCATGTAAATGGAATGATGTAGCATATGATTTTAGTGTCTGACCTCTTCCATTTAGCATGTTTTCAAGGTTCATCCATGTTGTGACATGATATTCATTACTTTCTACAGCCAAATGATATCCTGTTGTTTAAATATCCCACAGTTTGTTTATCCACTGTTATCATGGTTGTCTATTGGCTGCTATGACTAATGCTACTAAGAACATTTGTGTATAAGTTTTCTGTATGACATGTGATTTCATTTCTCCTGGAACTCACTAGGAGTGGATTTTCTGGATCATATGGTCACTCTATGTTTAATGTTCTGAAGAACTATGAAACTGTTCACATTACCATCAGTTAACATACAAGAGTTTGGATTCCTTTTTGCTACCCAGGAGGCTAAGTGGGAAGATCACCAGTTTGAGGCCAGTCTGTGCACAATTTAAAAATAAAAAGAATTAGGGGCGCAGTGCAATGTTCCCTAGGCACAGCCCCCAGTACTGAAAATGTAATTTGTCATTATATTTTGGGCCTATTTTCTTGAAAGTTTATTCAGCCCTACTCAAGAGCTGATGAAGCCTTTACTTTGAGCCCCAAAGAGAGAAAGAGGATAAGGTTAGTTCTTGCTCTTGAGTTATACCTTGCCAGAGAAGTAATAAATGAAAGAAGACATGAATTATTATTCTGATAAGGATCCCCTGGCTCCACAGCATCAGAATCAGCTGGGGCCCTTAATATGTGTTACCAGGTGGTTCCTTACAAACCACTTGCTAATTATATGTACACCAGATCCTTCTTGCCTTGAACAAAGAATTGGAGGAGACAAACCAAAAATGGTGCCCAAAGTTTATGCGAAAAGTGAGTAGTGAGCTGGGTGTGGTGGTGCGTGCATGTAGTTCCAGCCCTCAGGTGGCTGAGGCAGGAGGATCACTGTGAGTTCAAGGCCCACCTGGGCTACACAGTGAGTTTAAGGCCAACCTGAGCTGTACAGTGAAACCCTGTCTCAAGAAGAAGAAAAAAAAAAAAAGAAGAAAGAAAAGTGGGAAGAGAGAGGCTGAGGGAAAAAACTGGCTCTACAGATTGAAGTTGGGCCCAACAAAAGAGGAACAGGGAAAAAGAACAAAAGTAAAAGTATACCCTCATCTTGAAGTCACAGAGTGGGCTACACTGAAGATCTATGACGAACCTGTCATCCATAGCTCACAGGAGCCTGCGAGAAGTTCTACATATGGACCCTGTGTAACTCATAGGTCTCAGCTATTTCCCCAGCCAGCTTCGTTACGTCCTACTTCCTATCTCATGTGTACTAGATTTAATTATAAAAGTCATACACAATCATGGTAAGAATGTATGAAGCAATATGGAAAGATACAAAAAATAATCACGATTCCATCACATTAGGTCACCCTAACTCTTCAGTTTCTCCTGGGAGGTTATTGAAAATGGATATTTTCACAGCCTCCATCCCTAGGGATTCAGTCTGTAGAGTTGAGTTAGTGAGAGAACCCCCTAGATGATCACACACAAGGCCACGGTGGTGAAGGAAATGTCCAAGAGGCAACGACTCAGGTGTCGTATTGCAGGTCTACATGTTTGGTGTAAAGCTTTATGCACTGTAAGTTATTACTACAAAATAAATGATCTTGACAGAAGAGGATGGCAGTGTTTTAAGTATGTGCAAAAGCAGGGAAAAGGGAAACCCCTAGGTGAGGAAAAGGAGGTGTGCATGGGGGGCTCTGGGCTAGCAGAGAAGCCAGCATGGACAGACGGTTGGAAAACTGGCTGGCGCTCCAGCGGGAAGGCCAAGAGCGGGGCTGGTCCCAAACAGAAAAACCAAGGGTGAGAGGCACTGTGGGTCTGCGGGAGGGAAAATGGTGTGAAGACTGGCGTGACAGCTCTGGCTTCTGCCATTTCTTTCTGCAGCTCTAGTTCCATTTCGGTAATAGGGACAGACACAAATAGGCCCCTGCGCTCTCCAAGGCATCTAAACCCAGGCATCACCACTAAGGACTTCAGGGCCTCCCAGACCTGCTCTTCTTTCCTTCTCCCCTTATTGCCCACTCTATTTTTGCTTCTTCTTCTCAGATTACTGATCCTTTCTCAGCCCCGCCTTGCTGGTTAGTCCCCTCCTCTCTCGGACAGAGCAAGAGAACCTTAACAAGTGATAAAATGCTTTGGGCTATTCAGAGTAAATTGATCCTCCCTGTGAGAAGTGCTAACTGTAACTCTCGGTTATAACTGCTCTCTGTTCCTTGGGGTGAATGCGCATTCTCAAAAGATCACAGAAGCCTTGTCTTTCCTCGCTTTCTGGCTGCAAGAGTTACAGTGCAGCATTTTGCCTATCTTACAAGATATTTATAGCAAGTGCATCTGGCCTTTACCGTGGGTAGCGGCATCGCAGTAGGAAGAAGAAAGAAACTTTCCCATGGTCAGGATGGGAAAGTTAGAACTGATTTAACTTTTGACTCAAAAACATGAGGCAGCCTTATTTGCACTCTGAGCTCTAATTCACCCCATTTTTATGCCTCGAAGAGACCCTAAATCCATGATGAACATCTTTCCCTCGAAGAGACCTCTAAAAATACCTTCACCATGAATTAAGTAGATTTAACTCGGGTATGAAGGAGGTAAACTTGATTCTTGCTGTTAGCTTAATACACATTGCAAGAGAGAATTCTTTTGCTATCTTAAAGGGTTAAGGCTGAGGCAAAATGAATAGCAGTTTTAGGAGGCAGAAGTTAGCCCAGATGTTTATATATTCAGAAGAAATATGTATTTTGTTTCTTTCTTATTGACTTCACTACAGAATGTAAAACATAGCCTTTGAAGTTATAATACTGTAAGTGTATCAGTAAAACTGGTTTAATGATGCCGGCACTACTAGTTGTCTACACACACCAGCAGTCCTAGCACTCAGGAGGCTGAGGCAGGAGGATCACCGTGAGTTCAAGGCCAGCTTGAACTACGCAGTGAGACTCTGTCTCCAAAAAAATTGCAATGAGAAAATTCACTTATCTACTATATAAATCATTGAAAAATCTACTTTCAAGATAAAAACTTTTAGAATTGCATGTAAAATACATTGAAATACAATTATTTTTATAAACAGTCTAAGACTGTAAGCACTGAATAAGATCTGAAGTTTGTGAGATGTGACTCTTCCAAGAAAAATCATTTACTGATTAATCACAAAGTTGCAAAGTAGAGTTATGATCTCCAAAAAGAAATGCCCAGATCATTATCCAAATACATGCAGTCTAGGATCAAACTGGCCCATGCCAGAGAGATTATTTGCTTGTTTGGAGATGGAAAAAATGACTTCTTTAAGCTTTGTTTGCACCTCTGCTTTCTGAAAAGTATAAATGAATCGCTTCTAATCAGATGTGTGCTCTGCTGCTGAGAGCGTCCCGTGCTGCAGTTTGCTGTATGATGAGCTCAGGTTCAGCACCTCGGCCAACCTGGTCCCCTCCCACGCTTGCCTTGCTCACTCTTTCTCTCTTTCTTTCTTTTTTTCTTTCTCCCTTCCTTCCTTCCTTCCTTCCTTCCTTCCTTCCTTCCTTCCTTCCTTCCTTCCTTCCTTCCTTCCTACCTTTCTTTCATACTTTACTGAATTTATTACAGAGTAGAACTTGAGTCCCATTTTTGGTTACAAATGAATTCTCATGCTTTGTCTACAAGAAGTTCTTAGATTCCTTTCCAAATATTCTGATTGATGTTTCTATACCTTTAGAGTAAGAGGGTCTCCTTAAAACATCTTTCAAAAGAGATGTCTCCCTTAATTCTCTTTTAAGCTCTGAATTATCCATCCTAGAGCACCAAGCTTTGGTAGCTTCTAAGAAAACAACTTTTCATGAGTTCTTTAGAGGTTGAAAAGCTGGAAGAAAGCATTGCTGTCATCTATGTCACATAAAGAAACAGAAATTGGTCGTGCTGTGAGACCGTAGTCACTTGCCTATCCTCTGGTTGTAGAGTTGTATCATCTTACCCAGGCGATGTGTACATGAATTCAAGCTGGTAAGTTAATAAATCTATGAATGAAAATTTGCTAATTGACATGAGAGTTAAAATAATCTCAAATAGTGTCTTTTGGTTGCAGGGGATGTCAGGGAGTAAAATATGTATTATTTCTGAAAAAAACCATAGGCGGTATGTTCTCTTTTAGAATAGTCAGAAGCTTCAGTTGAAGTGCGTGGGAAATCAGAAGTACTTGCAGTTAGATTGTAGAGGATTTTTAGCAAAGCTTCTGTTTCTCTTTTTAAAAATTTTTAAAATTTATTTTTATTTTACATTAAAAAAATTTTTTTGTACTTTTTTTTTAAACTGTTTCTCAAAATAAGGACAATCCATCTAGGGTCAGGGTTTAAGCTGTTTCCCTTTACTGAAGAGGGCTGACAAGGGAGGTTACAGCCAGGACCATAAAGGCTGTGAACACTGCCCTCTGCGCGGCTCGTCAGAGTTGCCCGCATCCTGTCAGGACACAGAGCTGCGGAAGACACACAGTCGAAAGAAGGCTTTGTGGTTTGCACATGCGCTCAGTCTTTTTCTGTCCTGAGATTTTTCTTTATTGCAGGGCTCCCTCCTCAGCTGTGCTTCCTTTTCTGCAGTCTCAGTTACACACAATCCATCATAGTCTAAGGGTATGAAATAGAAAATTCCAGAAACAGTGACCATATTCACATAGCTTTCCTCACAGTGTATGGTTATCATCATTGTATTTCCTTAGGAGTTGTTGGTAATCTCTTACTGTACCCATCTTATAACTGCACTTTACCGCAGATATGTATGTACAGGAAAAACCATAGTATATATAAGGTTTAAGGCACCTAACGGCATGCCTTGGAACATATGTTCCATGTATAAATGGAAAGCTACTTTATTTTGGTTCTTTCCCTCCCTCTGTTTGCTGATAATTAGAGTTCAAGAAGAAGCTCAGTTACCATTAAACTCAGTACTTCTTGGTATATGACTATTTTCCTTGATGGTCAACCAAACAATGGCTGTCTAGTTTCTTCCTGTACATGTGTAACTTGTTAGGGTGTTCATCCCACTTTATAGTTTTTTAATAAATATCTGTCAGAAATTTTTCTTTCCACAATTTTCACAAGTTCATCCAGATTATCATTTAGGAGAAAGAGATTTCTAATACTCTTTAACATGACAACTCTCAGCTTGTAGTCATTGTTGAAAGCCAGTTCTTAGGAGTCTCTCCTGTTTCTGCGCATCTTTCTGGCAAAAACTCTAATGCTAGTTTATCTTTTTTGCAGAGATTTAGTGATAGTATCTCACTTCTTTCTGGAAAGTGGTTAGGCCAGTTGGCTTGCAGCCCACTGTAAAAGAATGGAGTTTTCTAATGTCAAGATCTCTCTCCTATAAATCAATCCACGATGTGTAAAGGCTTTACCTGGCCCTCCTTGAGTTGCTCAGTGGGAACTAGGGCTTAAGGAACTGATGTAGGAAAATACTGGCACTGTGAGTGCCTCAAGCTGTCCATTGTCTCTGGCCCAGGAGTCTTGTGTCTTTTGCCAGTATCCTTGACATTGTGGCAAACTGACTTATTAGCTTGCAATTCTTGAGGATTACCATATCTCTCTGGAACAAACTCTAGTTCCTTCAATCATCCTTCAAACTGTTTGTTATAGGTTTTGAGTCATCTCTTGCTCTTATAAAAAATTCTGTATATTTATCAGGTTAACTATGACTTTGTTACCTAGAAAGGAAAATAAAAAGTTCATACATAATGTATGTATATATGAATATGCATATATGCAGGAGGGCTAACATGGTTCTACTATTGTATTATATCACTTAATGCTAAGCAATAATCGATGATGGGTTATTTGATCAATCTTGTATGTCGGTATGTGTTATCCTGAACACACACTTCGAAGATATCAATATGTAAAGCAGCAACTATTGGTGTTTTTTTGTTGTTGTTGTTGTTGCTGTTGGTGATGTTTGCCTGTTTTGTTTTTTGTCTTTGGATTTTTGGTTTTTGTGTTTTTTCTGTTGTTGAGAGGATTAATTGTCTGACTAAATTTGCATGTCTGTATATGGATTTATATATTTACACTTCGAAGATATCAATGGATAAAGCAATAACCACTGTTGAGACCATATCACCTTGTCTATAGATTAGTTGTGATTGTACTATTTTTTATGCTAATTGGTGTCTGTTTGTCAATATGTTTTTGTAATTTTATTTAAAAAAAAAAAAGTTCATACATAACCTGACTAAAATGAATGGAATCAAATGGTCATTTCTTTTGTCCTGAAACTCACATGGTGGCTGGGTGTGGTGGCATATGCCTGTAATACCCGATCTCAGGAGGCTGAGGCAGGAGGATTATTTCAAGTTTGAGACCAGCTTGGGCTACAAAATGAGCTCAAGACCAGCCTGAACTGCATAGTGAGACCCTGTCTCAAAAAGACAAAAAGAAATTGGAAATCCACCTGTTGTAACACAAGATGAAATGATATTTTTTGCCAGTCACATTGCTGTTGACTAACATAAAAGATCACTCAGCTCTTAAGCTTCTGAGGATTTTAATCTATAGTAAGAGTAGGAATTTACTCATGCCAGCATTTGTGTCAACCATTCCCCATTCTTCTAGTGCTTCTTTTGTGCATCCAAGTCCAAGAACTTAAAATCTCTCTTTGAAAATTTCATTATATTCCACCTGCTCCATTACTCTAGACGCTTTGCGACTTGACCCCCTGCTGTCGTGTTCACAGTATTTCACTTGTGTCTTCTCTAAATTGGCTGAGCGGGACAACTCTGTGTTGATTCACATAAATGATTGCATTTTGAAAATATCAGAGCCACAGAAAGACCCTGGGTCTTGGGGCAGAGATCTCCATGCATTTGAGGAGTCACTTGGCAGCAGTAATTGTAAGTAACTGCTCCCCCTGGGAAGCCCCACGGAGCTGTTCCGTGGAGACATGTGTGATGCAAAGCCGTGCAGCCAAACATCAAAAGACAAGGAAACTATCAAAGTGATATTTGTGTAGCTTCTAAATCTCAACTAAAATGTCATGGACTCAAATTGGCAAGTAGGAGTGACACGCATGACCAGGAGGGACCCTCCCCACCAAGGTTTCAAAACCAACTCTGCCCCGCACTGCAGTTCTGGTTTTACACCCTAGATGGAAATAATCATTCTGTGTCTGCCTGGGGGAAACTTCTGACAGCAGAGATTATCAGTCATATATTAATTAACCCGGGATAGCACAGGGTAGTGACAGACCACACACTTGAGAATCTGGCTACATGGATCTGTTTTCTAGTGCTACACGGGGCTACCTGGGAAGCCTTTTTAGATAAAGTTATTTCTCTGGGCCTCACTTTCATCATTTGCAAATGGAAAAAAGTTTGGACTAATTCTCTTTTTATTTCCTAACAAAACATTTATGAGAATTATTTATTAAATGCCCATATGCAAGAGGTTTGAAGAGATAAGATAACATGCCCTAGGTCACGTGGCCTAGGGAAGGCAAAGTGAGAATTTGAATTCAATTTGCCCCAAATGCTTCTTTATATAATGACACCAAGAATCAAACCAACAGAGAAAAATTATAGAAGTAAGAAAAACTCAAGAAACAAAAGTAAGATTTGCTATAAACACTAAATGGAATCAGCATTCTTTCGCAGTTTTCATTGTTGCTCATTTTGCTGTTTTTGAGAAACTACCCTGAAGAGGAGATTTGATAGGCTAAAGAGTAGCCTTTGACAAGCCTGTGAGATTTATTTAATATCGTTTTGGTTTTGATAACTATTCAGCCTGTTTAAACTTATCCTCTAAACTTCACTATTCCTATTACCCTGAGAAAATTAGTCAACTTTTTTATATCATCATTTCCTTATCTATAAAACAAGGATGACATGAGTAGCATCTCTCCAGGCAGTTTTTTTTTTTTTTAAACAAGAATTAGATGAGAAGATTAACAAGTGCCTAACTAATAAGCTTTGAACAAATACTGGCTCAATAAATATCACAGTTCAGGAGATAGCCTCTACATGCAGACCTCATGGGAACACTAAGTCATTTAAATACCTACCAAAGCCACAACACTGCCATTGAAAATTAGACATGTAAGGACAAATTTTATAAAACTGTGTTTGTGATTATTTCATTTATTTTTCCAAGTGCAGAATGCAATAAGGCAAATGGCCTGTTAAAAGGAAAATCACTGTGAGCACTGTGCTGAAAGTGGAAGCTTTACCTCTGAAAGTAGCACAGACCTCTAGGCGCCGAGAGGCAAGGTCGCTCTTTTCCATTCCCACAAGTTCTCTTTTATCGCGCTTCTCTCTCTCTCTCTTTTTTTTTTTTTTTACATGAGGCGACTTTCAAAATATTTGGAAGCAGAAAGGATTCACTCTCAGGTTTCTCCTCATTGCTTCACTGATGACCTTGGGAAAGTCAATTAAATTTCTCATGTTTCCCGCAAAATGAAAATAATAACTGAGACTGTTCCGCACACAAATCAGTGATCTCTTAAGGGCAAAATAGTAAAAACCAAACCACAAATATTTGAAAATAATCATTTCTGTTTGTGTTTCTAAAAAATTAAATTAATCATACATTTTGCTGATAAAATAAGACACATTGCACAGGTGACAAACATGACTCCATAGTCTCTCAGTAACCTATTTGGGGCTAAAACCCTGCAGGATGTACTGTGGATGTTCTTTGGCAGTGTAAGCCTTCTCCTTGCCAGCCCATCTCACCCCTCCAAGATAAGTAGAGGCCCTTCACAGTTATTTTTAGTTTTAAATCAGTTTTAAATAGAGAAAACATTCATTTTATGATTACCCTCCTCGAAGAGTTCCAAGCCTGAGTTTTCCTGGAGGTCACACTGTTCTGAATGATGTGCAACTGAAGTTTCAAAGAATCCCCAGCTAGTGAGTTCGGGAAGTGTTTATTTTAATCTCTCACCAAGGAAGGCAAAACATGAGAAGGATATGTCCTCTAACTTCTGCAAGGAATCTTTGGCAATAAATCCTGTTGACCCTTTGGAACTGGATAGCTCCGTTCTGAACAGGAGACAGATTTCTAGGGTGTCAGGTTATTGGCTACAGAGTTTGTGGTAAAGTTCCCATGCAGGCTGCATCTCTGCAAGTGTCCACAAGTGGTGTGTCCTATAGATATCACTGGAAGGCCCAGTGAGTGGCCCTGGAGTCAGTCTGCGGCCATCCTCTTCGAGGTATTCTGTTCACCAGGTTTGTGTCATGGTCACAGAAACCCCTGAGAACATGAGTTCGTCAGATAAAAAGACTCACTTTGGCTGATGCTTTCAGAAGTCTCCATTCATGGTCACTTCACCATCACTTTGGGCCTGGGGTAGCACAATGTATAACGGTGGGAACATGAGGCAAAGGCAGCCGGTTTACCCCGTCACAGCCAAGAAGCTAATGAAGAGAAAGGAGGAGTCCGAGGTCGCAATATTCCCTTCAAAGGCTGACTTTCGATGACCTAACTTCTCTAACTAGATTTCAACTCTTAAAAGTTTCACCACTTTCCAGTAATACCACACCTTTAACATATAGGCCTGTAAAGGACACTTAATTCCTAAGCCATAACATTTTCTTAAGTTGTGCTCTCGCCTTTGGCCAAGGGAAACACCTGCTTGTCTTCTTGGGTGGTTCTACAGTACTGAGTGATTCCCTACCTTTGTTTGCCTTTCTGACTCACTTAAATTTCAGAGGTGAAATTGTTCCAAGTATAGTAAAACCGCATTTTCACTGTCATTCACTCACTCATTCACCAATGTACATTACTGAGTGCTCCGTAGGTTGGGTTCACAGAGACCAAGAACAGAGTGCTTCTTCTTAAGGCGTATGCATACTAGTTGAAAGTAGAAACAGCTCTGCAACTATCGACTAGCAGTACTTTTGCAGAAGCTCACAGTTCGATAAAGTTTTGCCCAAGATATCTTTATGTTTGATTTATATTTCAATTTGTCTTGTAGATACTAAGTTGTTCTTCCTCACTTTTTCAGTGTAGGTAATTTTAAAGCATTTCATAGAATTCAGTAAAATATAGCACATGAATAAATATTGAAATGTGTACATGTTTTTAAGGAGACCTTTTGGTCCAAACTTCCCAAAGTTTCATTTCTTGAAATGTCTTTAAGAGAAATTTTAAGAAAGTCCTTGGACTCAGGTCAGGTGAAAACCATAATCTCTTGGGAAACTAATTAAATGAGCTACATGAGGAATAGAGAAAGTTAGTCTGGTAATTCAGACACCTTTCAGGGATCAGTGCTGAAGTCCGTAACTGGGGAGGGATTGATCATCAGGTCAACTGATCTATGAAGTGTCCATGCTTCCTGAAACTTCTAGTTGAGTACAGTAAGTTCTTATTGTGTAGCATAGAAGTGAATTTGCGTCTAAATATTTATTTATCCCCATGGTCACTAAACATTGTCTGTAATAAACATCCTTGGTTTGACTCTTCATGTCAAAAACATGAATACTTGTTACTGTTTTTTTTTTTGCTACCCATCCCTTTTCATTTAAAAAATTACTAGTAGGCCCTCTGTGAAAGAAATTTGGTTTTTTGTGTGTAGAGATTTTTCTTAGGAGGAATTTTAATTTAGGACTAAGTTTTAGTTTTTAGCCTTACAGGATTTAAAAATGGAAATGTATTGATAGTTTTGTCTCTGTAAATTAATCCCATATATGAAAGCTATGAAATTCCTGCTTTTCCTTCCTGCCAGTTTTAAATGGCTTTTAGTATAATAAACATTTACTTAATAAACATATTAGAGCAGAAAAACTGAGAGGATAGATTGTTTTACATTTAAACATCCACTAAGAAAAGCTAACCAACTCTTTTTCAACTTCACTTAGCTGGCTGGAAGTCTTTTTGCACTCAGCTGAACTGGCACTCCTCATATGTTAGAGTGACACGTGGATTTCCAAACTCAATCTTTAAATTCCCAATAGCTTTATCTCTGCTATAATCACTAATTCCTTTCTTTTTGTTGAAGGAAAGACACGAAGAGGGGAGATATGATAATTTTTAAAAAATCAATAATAGTCTTTGAAATACATAAGGAAGCTTTTTGTTCAAGGAGATAAAAATGTATTGCCTCTTCGTTGATCCTTTTAATGTTTTTATGCATCCATTTTCTTATACACGTAATGATAAAGACCACAAGCTGCTATATTTTTGACCAACAGTTTGTTTGACACATGGGCATAGACGTGTGCTATGACACGCATTTGTTATGTAGAAAAGATTTAACTGGATGCATATTGTTTCAGAGGCCTTCCTTATCTTCAACCTGTGAAAACCCAAAGAAGAGCTAAGAATAATACACACCTCGTAGGCTACAAATGGAGTATGGGAAAGCAAACAGATGGAGCAATTACTTGTTGCTGGTTGGACATCAGGTACCATTTATCTTAGATATGTATGAACAGGCCAAATTTCAATATGCAAAATCTGAAAAAAAGAATAAAAATGAATGACATGATGGCAAAAGCACAGGACTGGACTGGAGCAGATCTGGGTTCCAGGTCATGAGTTCCAGGTCTCTGTTTTATCAAAGACTCAGGGTAGACAATTTCCACTTCCCTTCCAGCTCTAGAGTTCTACAATTATAAGGCACCACATGCCAGGGTGATGGCCTGAGCAAAGGCGCAACGCTACTGTGATCGGTCACGAACGAGCAGTCATTAAGATTCTGCTGGTAATGGGCTGCTGGGTAGGATTAGTATTGGAAAAAATAATTGTAGGGTTTGGTGTTGAGTATCAAACTAGGAGATTACATTGGAAGATTTAAGATTAAAACATTATTTGCTTTTACTTTGAAAGAGCAAAATTTTTGGAGTCTGCTCCACCCATCAGCTAACATTCAGTAAACAATGGCCTGATAAGTTTGCTGATGTTTGATTATCTTTTCCTTCTATTTCCAGTTTTCTTAATAAGTTCCTGCAGAAAAGTTTGGTAATTTCTTGCTCTTCTCAGAGAAACCTATTCTCACTGGTGGACAGAATTTAGGCTTTTTAATCTTTAAGACAATGTCCTCACTCTCACCCTTTCAAAGGAGTTAAGGCCCCTCTTCAGGAGCCTCTCCTTTTACCCTTTTTGTTCTCTAGGTTGATGGTCTTTATTAACAAGTTGGTGGCTTTGAAGACTCATGGAATAAGATACTTAGTTTCATTTATATAATTATTTTTTGTAAGGACAACTTTCTCTGAGCCAGACTTAATCAAGTTAGAGTCAATGGGGGATATTATGTGATGTCACACACACACACACACACACACACACACACACACACACAGGAAAAGTAAAATTCTTACAGCTCAATACAGCTTCATTCATTTTGTTTTGCATGTTCTTGCTGTCCTGAAGCATCATGGGTAATACATGAGGGAACACAGAGCTGAGAGCTGTAGCAGTTTCAACTTTGATGAGCAGAGAGAAGCAATTTGGGGTTTCATTCTAAAGCAGGGAGTGGTTTAATTTGAAACTTTCAATACTACTACAGATTTGGAGAGAGAATACAGCATGGATGAGGGGGATGGAAATAGGGAGTCAGCTGCAGGTAGAGAAATATGCTAGGAGGCCTTGTAGGAAGTTTGTGCTAGATCACGCTAGCAAAACTAGAAGGGAAGTGATTTAAGAACTCTTGAGAAAGAAGACAAGATTGACCTAGAACAGTGCTGGCCATTAAAAATGTAAAGTAGCCTCTAATCTCAGCACCTGAAGAGGCTGAGACAAGCGGATCGCCACAAGTTTGAGGCCAGCCTGAACTACCCAGTAAGACCCTATCTCAAAAAAACAAGAAAGAAACAAATACATGCACAGTAATACATATATATACTTTAAAATTTCTTGGAGCCACATTAGAATAAGACAAAAAGAAATAGAAGAAAATAATTTCAATATTTTGCATTTAACTCAATATATTCAAAACATTGTCATTCCACATGTAATCAACAAAAAAGTGTTGGTGAGATATTTTATATTCTTATCAATAGTAAGGTCTTCAAATTTTGCTTTTCATTTTGTACTTAGTCCAAACTACCCACAATTCCAGTGGTGGGTGGCCACATGAGGCATTGGCTACCATATTGTTTAGCACAACTCTGGAATAACGTCATATGTGCAGAGGAGCATGGAGGGGGGGAGGGGAGAACATGAACTTGAATCTAAAGGTAGAAGAGTGGCTCCTTCTGTAAAGCAGGAAATGTCAGAAGACGCATGTAATTGGAAGAGGAGTGGAGAGATGGAGAGTGAGCAAGTAATGATTCTGTCATTTTGACTCAAAAGAGATAGTGAAACAATTGTTAGGAGATAGCACGCAACCAAAGAGAGGGATAAAATTCAACATGGAGGACAAAACTCAGACAAGCCATACAGCGTTGGAAACTCATTCTTAGAAGATGAAAATTGAAGGTGGCATTGAAGGAGGTTACAAGAGGAGAAAAGAAACCCTTGAACAACAGCAACTGGAAACCACACAGGGGAAAGCAATTTGGTAAGTGATGAAGAGCCACAGTCAGAACCGGAGTGCAGCTAAGCTCTGGCAATCCCTGAGAGACAACTTTTCAGCTGGAATTGCCCCGGGCTTCAGGAAGTACAAAAGGTTGGAGAGAAATGGGAGCAGCAGAAGAAAATGACAATGAGAAGTGTGTGTTTTCAGTTTGAGTTTCATTCTGCCATCATTTAACTAAATACATTTAGAAAAATGATTCTTCTTTGGATCTTCATTTTCTATTGTAAAAATAAAATTAGAGAAATTAACACATATTACATGGACTTACTCTCCTATCTGCTAAACACTACTCTTACTCTTTTAAAAATATTCTCTCAATTAGATTTTTGTTTGTTTCTTTGGTTTTCTCAGTTAGTTTTTACAAAAAGCTTATGAAAAATATTTTAGGGGTTATACTGAGATAAAGTGTCAATGGATTATGATATGGCCGAGGAGCAAACTTTGAACTGTCTTAAAATAGCCTAATGAGGCTTTCAAGAAGTGGGCAGATGCATGAGAAACATGGAAAGTAGATGCTGTGAATCCACATCGGCATGGATTCTGCTCTGAGTCCTACAAATACAGTGCTCTACTTGAAAACCCTGAGTCCATGAGGGTTTCCATCTTTCTGCTGAGACTGCTAGGACCCAGTTTACTGCTCAAATGTTTACAGGGGACCTTCCAGAGGCAGACGCACCCATGTCCACATTTGTTTTTTCTTATGCACAGTAACCTGACACCAGAAAACAATTCCCAGCATGCGACTAATTTCCAGTCAATCAGATTAGTTGGGAGAGGTAAAGCAGAGTGGCAGGGGAGCAGTTGAGAAATTAAATACTACACGACACTGTCACTGAGGCCTCCAGAAGGTTCTATCATCCCCATGTTATAAATGCAGGAATTAATGCCCAGAGAAGTTAAATGACTCTACAGAGTGACAGAATCCAGACACAAAAGCAGGTCCACCTGACTCGTAAGCCTCCTCATTAAGTGAATTCATCATTTAGAACCAGTATGCTCTGCTTCTGAAAGTATTTCAGCAGGAAACAGGACTCTCACCGCTGTGTTTAGATGTAACATGCACGTTGCTCTGCTTACAGTCCATTGTCTTTCTTCATTATTACTCACTTCATTTCTCCAAAGCAACCAAAGTGTCAAGAGAAACGACATTCTAACTGCACACAGGCATTTGGAATTGTTGTTATTATTTACACTTCTCGGCCTCATCTTAATTTTAATTCTTTTAACTCACATTTTAGACAGACAGACAGATAGATAGATATCTCCTGTCAGCCTGGCAACATAACTTTCTGAAGCTACTGGCCATATTAATCCTGCAACAGCTTGTTATTATGTTATGGCTGATTGCTCCTAAGATCAGCTTTGCCTTATCAGTCTGATCCAAACTCTCTTAGGTCATGGATTTTTAAAAAATAGGATAGGAGAAAGATACTACAGCTTAGGCTTCTGGTACAGGCTGACCTTGATCACTCTCCTCACTCTTGCCTTACGTTTGGAATAAACCCCTTGACTTTTAATTCACACCCCCAATTTCCAGTTCATCTCAGGTAGGTTAGCCTCTAAAGGCTCACCTTAAAATGACTTTGGCTCCTCCAAGTCAATGCCAGCCAATTTTTTGTACAAGATGCCAATTTAGAAACCTAAGTTATATTCAACCAAAGCAAAATGATTATTATTTGCAGCATTATTTGTATGTACCAGGTATTGGATATATCGTTCATGTGTTTAGTCAATTATCACAGTAAACTGTGAATGAGATGCTATAAATCTCTATTTTATAGATAATAAATCCAGGCAGAGGATTTTTGTTACTTAAGATTACCTAACTAGCGTATTAGAGAACTGAGATTCAAAGACAGTACTAAACTGCATTACATTTCAAATAGAGGACATAGATACCTTGAAAACATTGAAACATTCTAAAAATTCAAGACCCCAATTTTAAGAACTGATTATAATTTTTTACTCAAAATTTCAGCCTGTGTGAAAAGTGTTCTTCTAGTCTATCATCGCTCAATTATTTAGCATCATGATACAGCATAATGATAATTCAGTGGCCTTACACTTAAAACATTTAGTTGAGGACTTCCGGGAAGATGGTGACCAGGTGAGCGGCAGAGGGAAACTCTCCCAGAGACTGATCTTTTGCACGCAGGTGCCGGGTCCGTGGGTGCAAAATTCCAACTGAACGCGTTGCTCTCCGCTGCCTGAGCATTAACAGGTCGGCTGGATATGCCACGGCAAGAAGTGGGCGGGCCCTGAGAGCTGGGCGCCCGAGGCGATTGGCGGTGTGCTTGGGCCATGGCTCGGCTGAGTCTGCCTACCACCAAGTGCGATTGATTGCGGCACGACGGACCCTCCCAGCTCCTGAACCTGAACGGCTTGCAGGTGGCTGCGGCCAGGAATTTCTGGAGGCGGTGGAGCAGAGAAAACTCGGAGAACGCGCTCCTCGGGCAGACTGCACCAATCTGGGCAGCGGTCCAGGATCCCGCTCAGAGCCTCGCCCCTGCAGCCGGCGCCATCCTCGGCCGGAGAGCGGGAACTGCGGAAGCTGCAGTCGGCAGCTCCTGAAAAAACGCCGAGGAGGCGGAGAAGCACCAGGGAGCACCGGGATCTCCTGCCGGCACGGATCTAGGAAGGGGTGAGCCGAGTGAGCACCGCAGCAGGATTTCTGAGTTGGGAAGAAGCTTGACCCAGGGAGATACATCTGAGCGGCATTCCTGCCTGCACGATCCCAGGGTGAGTTGATTGGGCATCCTGACCGTTTTTTTTGAGTTGGGGAGAACCTCCGCCCAGCGAGGGACAACCGAGCAGCTCTACTGACTACATGGTCCCCAGGACGGAAGAGCTGGCAGGGCGCCCTGACCGGATTTTTGAGTGGGGGAGGAGCTCCACCCAGGCAGGAACACCTGAGCGGGCCCCTGCCTGCAAGGTCCCTGGGGCGACGAGCTGTTTATGCACCCCAGCCAGGTCTTGGGGTAGGGAGTAGAAGCAGAAATCTCAGCAGACAGCTTAAGGGACATTCTCCCAAAGAGAAGGAGTCATTGGAGCAGCCTCTGCAGCAGACCTTTGCTTGCTGAACTGCCTGGGGAATTTATAGCTCCACATTTTGAATCTGATACCCAAATATGGGAAAACAGAGGAACAAAACACAGTCTCAGAACTCAACCCCACCTAGAACAAGTTCTGAATGCGAGGATACAGGGGAACCAGGAAGCCACATACCTGCAAGTTATGAAACGATTGCATCCGAAATGAAACAACTCCAACAGGCCATAAAAGAGCGTAAAGCAGAAATAAGCCACATACCTGCAATGATCTCTCAGACAAAAAACAAACTGAAAACAATAATGGAAGAAATGTTCCATACACATAGAGAAGAAATAGATAAAAGATTAGAAGAAAATAGGAAACAAATGGAAACGTTACAAGAGCAATTTAGGAATAAATTACCAAGAATGAAACAGGTCCAAAGAGAATGCCAGGATTTGAAAACTTACACTGAAAGCTTGCAAAACTGCTTAAATGAAACCAAAGATAGAATTTCAGAACTTGAAGACAGCATGGCAGCTTATGAGTGTGAAAGGAAGGATCTCATAAAATCATCAAAGACACAAGAAAAATCAATCCAACAGCTGCAAGATGAGGCAAAACGTAATAATATTCAAGTAATAGGAGTGAGTGAAACAGCAGGAGACCACACAAACGATATAAAAAGAATATTTGCTCAAATAATAGCAGAAAATTTCCCAAACAAGGTAAAAGATACTGAAGTTCAGTTAATCGAGGCATATAGAACCCCAACGATCCATAACCCAAAGAAAAACACACACAGACATATAATAGTAAAGATCCCAGATATCCAGCAAAAGAACACAATATTAAAAGCTGCTAGAGAAATGAAACAGATCACCTATAAAGGAAAGCCCATCAGAATCACAGCAGACTTCTCAATGGAAACCATGAAATCAAGGAGAGTTTGGAGCAAGGTATTACAGATTCTGAGACAAAACAACTTCCAACCCAGACTGATGTATCCTGCAAAACTATCCCTCAAATTCAATGGAGAAATAAAATATTTCCATGACAAAGAACAACTGAAGAACTTCATGAGTGCCAAACCAGCATGGGAAAAAGCACTAAAAGATATTCTAGACAGAGAAAAAAGAGACCACAATTCCAAGAACAAAAATAGAAATAACTCCCTAAACAGAACAAGCAAGTAAACACTCAGCAAAAGAAGGAAAACAACAAGTAAATAACATGACTAGAATAAGCCAACATATAACCGTGATAACCATTAATGTAAATGGCCTCAATTCAAAAGTCAAAAGGAAAAGATTGGAAGAGTGGATTAAGGAACACAATCCAACGATATGCTGTATACAGGAAACACATTCTACTCAAAAGGAAATCCACAGATTGAAATTTAAAGGTTGGAAAACAACTTTCCATGCAACAGGTCCCCAGAAAAAAGCAGGGGTAGCTATTATGTTTGCAAACAATGTAAACTTGAAACCAAAAACAATCAAAAGAGATAAAGAAGGGCATTACATACTAGTTAGGGGAAAGCTACAAGAGGAAGAGGTAACAATCCTAAACATCTATGCACCAAACCATGGAGCACCTAACTTTACAAGCCAAATCTTAACAGACGTAAAAAATCAAATAACTAAAAAAAAAAAAAAAAAAAAAAAAAAAAAAAAAAAAAAAAAAAAAAAAAA
>PVLD010016415.1:0-45073 GCA_004027595.1 Dinomys branickii | reverse complement strand
GCGAGGCTGTGGAGAAATAGGGACTCTATTACACTGCTGGTGGGAATGCAGACTGGTGCAACCACTGTGGAGAGCCGTTTGGAGATTTCTCCGCAAACTAGGTCTAGAGGTTCCACTCAAACCAGCTATTCCTCTTCTGGGTATTTTCCCAGAAGATCTGAAAACATCATATCACTCTGATATATGTGCACCCATGTTTATAGCAGCACAATTTGTAATAGCTGAAATGTGGAAGCAACCCAAGTGCCCATCCACAGAAGACTGGATTTAAAATTTGTGGCATTTCTATATAATGGAATATTATTCAGCTATAAAGAAAGACAGTTTTGGGGACTTTGTAGGCAAGTGGTAGAAACTGGAGTCCATACTCATAAGTGAAATAAATCAGCGATACATGTGCAGGCAACGTATTGTATCACTGGTGTAAGAACCCGAGCATGGGAATATAAACTAAGAGACATGAAGGAAATCTGTTCTAAAACAAAGAACAGATGGGACGAGGGAAAGGAGAAAAGAAAGAGACAAAAATGTATGTATGTATATATGAATATATATATATGCAGGAGGGCTAACATGGTTCTACTCTTGTATTATATCACTTAATGCTAAGGAATAATCGATGACGGGTTATTTGATCAATCTTGCATGTCTGTATGTATTATCCTGAACACACACTTCCAAGATATCAATATGCAAAGCAGCAACTATTGGTGGTTTTTTTGTTGTTGTTATTATTGTTTGCCTGTTTTGTTTTTTGTCTTTGGATTTTTGGTTTTTGTGTTTTTTCTGTTGTTGAGAGGATTAATTGTCTGACTAATTTTGCATGTCTGTATATGGGTTCATATATTTACACTTCGAAGATATCAATGGATAAAGCAATAACCACTGATGAGACCATGTCACCTTGTCTATAGATTAGTTGTGATTGTACTATTTTTTATGCTAATTGGCATCTGTTTGTTAATATGTTTTTGTACTTTTATTTTTTTAAAATTAAAAAAAAGAATTTAAGTGGCCACAAGTTGTTACTACCCTTAGACAACTACTAGAAACAGAGAAACCCTCAAAGAAACAATTTATCTCTATCTTAGGCTTCAGAGTATTTCTAACCAATGGGATTCCAGAGAAACTGAAAAATTTAGAAGCAAATCACAGTAAGAGTAAGGCAGTAGAAACAACAGATAACACACAGAAAAAGAATTTATGCATTGGAGGTCCTAAAAACTGAGCACCACCCTTTATACGTTCCACCGAGAGAGGCTGTATCACTGTTTCCCAGCTCCTGCCATATTAGCTTTGAATGTACTGATCTCCCTCCCCCACTGGCACTGCAGCCAATCCAAGGTACTTACATTTTAAGAGATGTTCTCAAGGTATTTGGAACCAATTTAAAGTAATGATGGTTATTTTAGATGCTATGATTTATATTTACATAGAGATATTTCCAGACAATGCAAGCTCTTTGATACCCAAATCAAGGGCATCCTAGAATTTATTAAATTAAGTTAGGGGATAGCACAGATAGTACAATATTACTGTGTAAAACTGATGCTTTTCCTTGGTTGTATTTCATTGTTGTACACAATTTCCAATAAAATGTTAGAATGAACAAAAAGAACTTATATATTGAAATTAGTCATAAGGTGCAACACAAAAATGTTTAAATTATTAAAATACACATAATCTTGAAATATTTTTTTAAGAAATAAGACATTATGAAGTTTTAAAGAGCTTTCTGATTCTGGGTGAGATGGCATAGGCAGACTTCAGCTTTTCCCGCTGCACATAGCTCTGAAGCTGGGACTGAACACTTAAATTAACCACTTGTAGGCAGAACGCTTTCTGCTGTAGCCAGGTTGCAGAGTTCAAAATAACTGAATAGACAGTGAGCCTGTCGCTCCTCTCTTCCAGAACCTCTACTCCGTGCAATTTACTGGAGCCTAAAAATTGAGCACCATGGTGCAGAGCGAGAGAGCTGCAGAGGGCTACCCACAAGACTGGAAACAGGAAGTACTGGGAGAAAATACAAAAAACCCTTCTTGTTTCTTTTTGCTGGGTTTTATTGTGTTTATTTTGTGCAATCAGGAGATTCTTTTGCTAAGATAGGGAGAGCAGCTATTGGAAAACTCAAAAGCCAAAACTCACAGGAGGCATCTTCCTTTGCTTTCTGTGTAGTTGTAGTTTCAAAAGAGCAGGCCAAATGCAGTGGGTTTTTTTTTTTTTAATCTTGCTACCCTTGCTCCAGTAGGACAAGCACTTTACAGAGCAGGGCTTTCACAGAGAGCCCAGCCAAAAACAGAACCTCAGAAAGTCAAAATCCCGAGAAGACCATGGAGAGAGAGGAGTTCAGAAAAGCTACTCAAGAAAGTTAGGATCCATAGTAGTTAATCTTAACCTACATGTATATATAAATTTGATCTTAATTAGCATACCAGAGATTTTCAGCATAGAAAGATAGCCTAGGCCCCAGACCCACCATTGTAGGCTGCATACCTGGGACAGAAAAATAACAAAATCAAGGTATTAAATATCAAACTGATGCTAGAACCACAGTCCACAAAAAGAGGGTTGGAATATGAGATATGAACTCACTGAAACAGAAATGGTAACATTTTGGTAGAATTTAATAAGACTCCAAGTTTCTTAAAGTAACTCATAAAATGTCTAAAATGATTTACTATGGAAATAACTCTACATTCCATTCACATGGGAAAACAGAATTAACTTATCAATGCTGAGATAACACTAGATGTTAGAATTTCCTGGCAAAGACTTGAAAATAAACTACCTTATAAATGCTCCCAGAAGCAACAGAGAATACACTTGCAGCAACTGTTAAAATGAAAAGAACTTCAGTAAAGAAATAGAAGATATTGTATCATGGAAACACACAACATGCTACTCCAAAAAACAAAACACCCTTATTGAATGAGTTCAATAGCATAATGGAGTTAACAGAAAATAAATTTAAAGATCAATCTATAAAAAGTATTTAAACTGAGCAATGGGAGAGAAACATTGAAAAATAATGTATTAAATCTGAAGGTCCATTAAAATACAAGAAGGCTAAGTATGCCATTAAACCCTCTCCAAAAATAGGATAGTAATAAAAAATAGAAAAATAATGATTAAAAATATTTAATCTTTAGCAACAAAAAAAGAACCATACTCTTAGAGGTTTAAGAAATGAAACAGACCAAAAACAGATTAAACCCAAATAAATTCATGCCTAGACACACCATAATTATCCTTTTGGGGGATAGTACTAGAGACTGAACCCTTTGCACTGTCCCAAATCCCCAATCCTTTTTCTTATTTTAAGACAGGGTTTGGATAAATCACTAAATTTTCTAGGCTCCTCTTGAACATGTGAATCTTTTGCCTCAGCCTTCCAGAAGGAGGCATACACCAACGTACACAGCTAGAATTAAACTTTGGAAAATGAAAGATGAAGAAAAAATATTGAAAGCAGTAAAAAAAAAAAACAACCATAAAACATAGATTGCCCAATAACTGTATACCAGTAAGGACTTAGAACACTTTAAAATTTCTCATGGAGGTGTGAAACTTCTGGTGAGGCCTGCACATGTGCTCTGCCCTGCGCCTGTGGGGCAGGGAAGGAGCGAGGCCTGGGAGGGCCCCTCTCTATTGGCAGGTGAGGCCTGCTGAGTAGAAGCAGCCTCAGGCTCTATGGTCCTCTAGCTTGGGAGGGGAGGCCTGCTCTCCTCTCATCAACTACCTGAGGGTCCCAGAGCAGTGGACCCTGTCTACCCATCATTGGCTCCATGGTTAAGGGCCACATACTTTCTATCCACAGCCTGGAGACCCTGGTACCAAAGGCAAGCATTCCCCCACCATCACAGGTGTGGTCTGAGCCATGTACCCCAGCAATTGCATGGGGATCCTGGGCCCAGTGGTCCACGGCCTGCTACCACTTTGGGATAAGTTTGCTATCCAGGTAAACTGGGGTCCTTAAGAGCAAAGTGCACTCTCAGAACTCAACTCCACCCAGAAAAAATACAGGAGACACTGACATAGGACAATTTGGAAGCCAAATACCAGAAATCTCTGAATTGAGCACATCTGAAGTAAAGAAACAACTCCATGAGGCCATAGAAGAGATCAGATCAGAAATAATCTCTCAGGCAAAAAATGAAATGATGATCATAATGAAAGAATGCTACACACATCTACAGAAGAAACAGATAAAAAAATAGATGAACATGGTCAAAAGACAGAAATGTTACATGAACAATTTAGGAATGAATTAGAAAATACAAAACAGACTCAAAGAGATTTCCAGGAAATCTAAACTGTCATTGAAAACTTGTAAAACTGCTTGAATGAAGGTGAAGATAGAATTTCAGATCTTGAAGATAGCATAGCAGCTAGCAATAGTGAAAGGAAGGGTCTCTTAAATTCATCAAGGATCCAGGAAAAATCAATCCAACAGCTGCAAGACGAGGCAAAGAGAAATAATGTCTGAGTAATAGGAGTCAGTGAAACAGCAGGAGGCAACACAAATGAAATAAAAACAATATTTGCAGAAATAATAGCAGAAAATTTTTCAAGCATGGCAAAAGATTCTGATTTGCAGTAAATGAGGCATACAGAACTCCAACTAGCCATAACCCAAATAAAACCACACCCAGCCATATAATACCCAGATATCCAGCAAAGAATGCAATATTAAAAGCTGCTAGAGAAAAGAAGCAGATCACCTATAAAGGAAAGCCCATCAGAATCACAGCAGACTTCTCAACAGAAACCATGAATTTGAAAAGAGCTTGGAGTGATGTATTACCGATTCTGAGACAAAATAGCTTCCAACCCACACTGATGTATCCTGCAAAACTATCCTTCAAATTCAATGGAGAAATAAAATATTTCCACAACAAAGAACAACTGAAGAACTTCATGAGTGCCAAACCAACCTTAAAAAAATACCAAAAGATATTCTAGAAAGAGAAAAAAGAAATTACAATCTCAAGAACAAAAATAGAAAGGAACCCTCAAGCAGAACAAGCAACTAAACAGATGGCAAAAGTAGGAAACCAATAGCAAGTAAATAGCATGACAAGACTAAGCCACGATATATCAGTTATAACCATCAAAGTAAATAGCCTCAATTCACCAGTCAAAAGAAACAGACTGGCAAAGTGTATTAAGAAACAAAAATCCCACAATATGCTGTATACAAGAAACACACTTTACTCAAAAGGAAATCAATAGACTGAAAGTCAAAGGATGGGAAACAATTCTCCATGCAACAAGTTCCCAGAAAAAGCAGGGGTAGCTATTATGTTCGTAGACAACATAAATTTCAAACTGAAAACAATCAAAAGAGATAAAGAAGGTCACTACATACTAGGTAGGATAAAACTGCAAAAGGGAAGAGATAACAATCCTAAACATGTATGCACCAAACACTGGAGCACCAAACTGTATGAGTCAAATCTTAACAGATATGAAGAACCAAATAATCAATAATACTATTGTAATAGGGGATCTAAAGACCCAATTGATGCAGAGACAGGTCAACTAGACAAAAACTCAGCAAAGAAATAACAGACCTGAAACAATGTGCAAACAAATGGACTTAATAGATGTATACAGAGTGTTACACCCCACAACATCAGAATACACATTTTTTTAGCTGCCCATGGGACTTTCCCTGAAATAGATCACATTCTATCCTGTAGAGCATACCTACCTAAATGCAAAAGAATTGAAATTATCCCATGCATATTATCTGACCACAGTGCAATGAAATTCGAAATTAATGACAAAAGGAACTGCAAAAACACTTGGAAATTAGACAACAACCTCCAGAACAACCAATGGGTCACAGAAGAAATTTAAAAATACCTACAAATAAACTAAAATGCAAATACAACTTACCGGAATCAGTGGGATATAACAAAAGCAGTCCTCAGAGGGACATGTATAGCAGTGCACACATACGGAAATCAGAGAGAGAGAGAAAAAAAATAAATAGCCTAATGCTGCACCTCAAACTTTTAGAAAAAGAACAAGTCAAGCCCAAAGCCCAAAGAAGGGAGGAGATTATAAAGCTCAGGGCAGAAATTAATGCAATTGAGACAAAGAAAACACTACAAAAAATAAGAGAATCAGAGTTGATTCTTTGAAAGAATAAATAAAATTGATAAACCCCTAGCCATCTTTATTTAAAAAAGAAAGAACTCAAATTCATGCAATAAGGAATGAAAGGATATAATCACTACAGATCCTACAGAAATTCAAAAGATCATTATTACCTACTTTGAAAATCTTTACTTCCATAGGATAGAAAACTCAGAAGAAATGGACAGATTCCTAGATATGTATGAATTACCAAAGTTGAATCAGGAAGATACAAAAATCTTGAGCAACCCAATATCAATTAATGAGATTAAAAATGTCATTAAAAACTTACCAGCAAAGAAAATCCCAGGCCCTGATGGATTCACAGCAGAATTCTATAAAACATTCAGAGAAGATTTAATGCCAATACTCCTCAAACACTTCAATGAAATTGAAAAGGAGCAATTCTCGCTAACTCATTTCTGGAGGCAAGTTTTATACTGATACCAAAATCTGAGAAAGACCCAACCAAGATAAAGAATTGTAGGTTAATATCCTCAATGAACATAGATGCAAAGATACTTAGTAAAATACTAGCAAACAGAATGCAGCAAATCACAAGGAAAATTATACAACATGACCAGGTTGGATTCATTCCAGGAATTCAGGGTTGGTTCAATATTCAAAAATCAATTAATGTAATACACCATATCAACAGAGCCAAAGACAAAAACCACATGATCATGTCAATAGATGCAGATAGATTTTGACAAAGTCCAACATACATTCATGTTGAAAATCTTAGAGAAAATTGCCTTTACCTGAAGCTGATGAAATCCATCTATGACAAACCAACAGCCAACATCATACTAAATGGACAAAAAATAAAGCCTTCACTTTAAAGTCAGGAATCAGACAAGGATGTCCACTCTCACCACTACTGTTCAACAAAGTTCTAGAAGCATTAGCCAGAGCAATTATGTAAGAGAGAGAAAAAAAGAATAAGGATAGGAAAGGAAGAAGTAAAACTACCACTATTTGCAGATGACATGATACTATACATGGAAGACCCCCAAAATTCCACAAGAAAACTCCTTGAATTAATTGATAAATTCAGCAGAGTAGCTGGATACAAAGTCAACACCCAAAAATCAATAGCATTCCTATACATGAACAACAAACAGACTGAGAGAGAGATTAAGAAAACCAAACCATAATAGCATCCAAGAAACTGAAATATTTAGGAATCAATCTAACAAAAGAGGTAAAAGATCTATTTAATGAAAACTATAGTACTGTGAAAAAAGAGACTAAACAAGATTTCAATAAATGAAAAAATATTCCTTGCTCCTGGATAGGAAGAACCAAAAGTGTGAAAATGGCCATAATACCAAAATTGTTGTAAAGATTCAACACAATTACCATTAAACTACCATTAGCATATTTCACAGATCTAGAGAAAACATTCCTTAAATTCATCTGGAAGCAGAAGAGACCCAGAATAGCAAAAGCAATCCTGGGCAACAAGGACAAGTCAGGTGGAATCATAATTCCTGACCTGAAATTATACTACAAAGCTACTGTAATAAAATCAACCTGGTACTGGCTGAAAAACAGACCTGAGGATCAATGGAACAGACTGGAAGATGCAGCCACAATCACAAACACACTCAGTTATCTAATATTTGACAAAGGGGCCAAACAACTTCACTGGAAGAAAGATAGCCTCTTTAATAAATGGTGCTGGAAAAATTGGCTTGCCACTTGCTGAAGACTGAAAATAGACACAAGTCTATCACCATGCACCAAACTCAAGTCAAAATGGATCACAGATCTCAATATTAAAACAGAAACACTAAATCTATTGGAAGAGAAGGTAGGTAAAAATCTTGAAGACATAGAAGTCAGCAGAGAGTTCATGAACAAAACTTGAACCACAAGGTAAACACTTGAAGGAATCAATCACTGGGGCCTCATCTTACTGAAAAGTTTTTGTGCATCTAAAGAAATCACCAGCAGAGTAAAGAGAAAACCCACAAATTGGGAAAAAATCCTATCTGGCTGTCCCTCAGACAAAGGTCTTCTATCTGGAACATACAAAGAATTAAAAAACATGAACCTATCCAAATTCAAAGTCCCAGTCCTAAAATGGGCATCTGAGATGAATACACACTTCTCAGATAAAGCAATAGGAATGGCAAATAAATATATGAGAAAATGTTGTACATCTTTAATCATTCAAGAAATGCAAATTAAAACAACATTGAGATTTCATCTCACCCCAGTAAGAATGGCCAGCATTAAGAAATCAACCAATAACAAATGTTGGCGAGGCTGTGGAGAAATAGGAGCTCTTCTTCACTGCTGGTGAGAATGCAGACTGGTAAAATCACTGTGAAGATTAATTTGGAGATTCCTCAGCAAACTAGGTCTAGAGGTCCCATTCAACCCAGCTATACCCCTTCTGGGTGTTTCCCCAGAAGATCTGAAAACATCATATCACAGCGTTACATGCACACGCATGTTTATAGCAGCGCAATTTGTAACAGTGACATCTTGGAAGCAACCCAAATATCCATCCACAGAGGACTGGATAAAAAAACTGTGGCAGTTTTATACAATGGAATATTATTCAGCTATAAAGAAAGAAAAACTTGAGGCTTTTATAGGCAAATGGTCACAATTAGAAACCATACTCATAAGTGAAATAAGTCAGATGTGCATGTGCAAGCAATGTATTAAATCACTAGTGTAATAATCTGAAAGTGTGAATATGAATTAAGATGTATGAAAGGAAACCTCTCAAAAGTAAAGAGCAAATGAGATGAGGGGAAGGAGAAAAGGAAGAAAGGGATAATTAGGTATATATGTATGTATATACAGGATGGCTAACATGGTTGTACTACTGCCTTATGTCACTGTATTGTAAGGAACAGTTGAATAGTTGTTTGATCAAACTTGCATGTCTATATTTGTTTTTCTGAGTATACACTTTGAAGTTATTAATATGTAATACAACAACCATTGTTAATTCCCTGTCACTTTGTCTGTAATCAGCTTTGATTGTATTATTCTTGTGCTACTTTATAAGTGGCTGGCTGTCTGTTAAAATGTTTTCATTCTTTTACTTTTAAAATAAAATTCTCATGGAATACAGAAGGAAATGGTACAACATTTTAAAAATATTGGCAGAAAAATAAGTCATTAACCTAGAAATATCATATTCAAATATAATATCCTTTAAGAAAAAACTTGAATTAAAATATCCACAGATGAAGGAACACTAAGAGAACTTGTATCCAACAGTCATTCTGTGAAAGAATTTCTTGAGACAGTTTTTTTTTGATAGCTGGGAAATGATTTTGAAAGAAGAAAAACTTCGATGGGACTCCATGAATGAAGGAAGAGAAACAGAAAAAATACCTAAGGAAATACAAACGTCAGGAATACCACATACTGAAGAGGTTTATAAACAATGAAATTCATTTTGTAGAGTTCTGGAGGCTGGGAAACCCAGATTAAAAGGCCTGTAAATGTGGTGTATGGTAAAGATTCATTTCTTGGCTCTTAAGTGGCACCTTTCTGTGTAATTACATGGTAGAAGGACAAATAAGGTTTTTGCATCTCTTTTGTGAGGGCACAAATCCATTCATGAAGGCTGCTTCTTATAATCTAATTCCCTTCCCCAAGCCCCATCCCTTGGTACTATTGCCTTTGAGGTAAGGAGTTTAACATGTGAATTTCTTCAGTATAGAATCATTTAGATTGAAACACATGTAATAGATTTATCTCCTTATCTGGAGTTCTTTCACCCAGAAGAACTTTGAAAATGGGAGAGTCGTATAAAACAAAGGGAACAAACAGAAAACAGGGCATAATGTGAACATCCTCTATCTAAACTTATTAATCATTTTACTGAGCGAGAATCATCTGAATTCCAGCTAAAAGATAGAAAGGATGGAATTGGAATGCATTTTAAAAATAACATATGTTGTAGAAAATAAAATCACTTGAAGTACACTCTATAGATATATTAAAAGTAAAATTATAAAAAACAAATACTGCAAAAACACTAATAAAAAAGGTAGAGTGGCTATTTTAATATCACAAAGTGGACTCTGAGTTGGACAAGACTTTGCTAAAATAAATACATATTAAAAAGGAAGTTTATATTGTGTATTTTATGTGGCCCATGACAATTCCTTTTCCCCCAGTGTGGTTCAAGCAAGCCAGCCATGTCCAACCCATAGGCTGCTAGTGGACATGCCTGTGAGATCAAAGATTACTAGGAATAAAAACATTATTACACATTGGAAAGCAGCTCTATTTACCAAGACATAATGATTCTCAAAGTGTAAAAACTAAGCAACAGATGCTGAAAAGAGAGGCAGGCATATCCTCAAATGCAGTTGGTGGTTTCAGTTTTTTTAATGGATCTAGTTGAGAGAGAGTCAACAAGGCTACAGAACAAAATGATACTATCAACCAACTTCATTTGGTTTGGTTTGTAGAACTGCTCCCAACAATAGCTAGATACACCTTCTGTGCTGGGGCAGTTGGATTATTTATTGAGAAAAATGGTATGTGAGTCATGTTATAGCCAAATCAACAAAGATATAACTGTACTCATACAAAGTATCCTTTCTGTCCAAAACGGAGTTATGTTCAGAAAAAGAAGGAAAGAAGAAAATTGCCAAACACTTGCAAATTAAAGCTCATGATTCAATATAATATATAAGTAAAAAAGCTTTCAAGAAAAATTAGAAAATATTTTGAACTGAAAGAAAAACGAAAGTGGAACGTAACAGATGGAGTTACTAAAGCGCCGGCGAGGGGCAGCGCTGAAGAGCTCACTCTAGAAAGGGGCGAACCGCAGTGACCTAAAATTGCAATTTCATAGTTTTTCAAGCTATAAAAACAAGAGTAAAATAAACTCAAAGCCAGGAGGAGGAAACTGTAAAGATAGCATCATGAGTAAAGAAATTTAAAGAAAAAAATACAGACCATCAAAGCGAGAAAACCTAGCCTGTTAGATGAGATGAATAAATTTGATAAATCTCTAGAAAGATGTGCAAAGTAAAAAAAAAAAAAAAAGAAAAGACCTAAATTTCCAATATCAGGAAAGACAATTTTTCACTACAAAATTCATAGATATTAAAAGAATAATGAGGGAGAATTCCAAAGTGGACAGGTTGAGTCACCTCCTATCAAAGAAATTGAATTTACACTTAAAAGCCTAGGAAAAATGAAGACTCCAGAATAAGAAAAGACAAAGAAAAGGAAAAGATAAAGAGCATAATGTTTCACAACTCAAAAGGAACACAAAATCCTTGAGAGTCAAATCCACCTTTCTAATTCATTTATCACCTTTTTTCTTCTTAAATAAAATCTTCTGAAATATGTGTTTGCACACACATTTGTGTCTTCTCCTTCTTTTTGAAATCAATTCTGTTAAGAAAATTTCCTCTTTATCTTTCCACCCAGTTGCCCTTTTGAAATTACAATTAACTTCAAGTTGCAAAATCTTCAACCTTCCCGACTTTCTAATGTCTTCTAAATGTTTTCCTCAAATATTTTCCAGGACGCAGCTTTTCCCTACTGCACTGACTACTCCTTCACTGTCTCTGTTGATTACTTTTCATGTTCCCAGCTTCCTCAAGTTGGACGTCACAGCACAAATGTCTTGGACTCCTCTTGTTAGGTGTCTATACAGACTGTTCTTCCACCAATTTCAAGAGTTTGACCAGATGTAAAACTTTGAATCCTATTCTAACTATGTAATTTAAATCTCCAAATCATACACAGTGCCAGCACTCCCTACTTTGAGCCTGTTCTTTAATATTTCTTCATAGTATTGCACAATACTGTATATTACAATATGTTACACCATATGTTCAATTCACTCATATAATTTATTTGTTGCTATATTCACAGTATCTGTAACAGTTCTTATAACAGATCATAGGTTATCATTGCCTGTCTGATAAGTGAATGAATGATACGGTACAATACAAAAAAGAGCACACAAGTAAATTATAAATGCTCCGAAGGATATTTAACAAGTTTAGTGGGTGTGATATCAGTTTCCCTGCTCAGGTAACAAAAATATAGTAAATTTAATTGAAAATTCATTTGCCATAAGATAAGAATTTGTATTATCTGGGTTTAGACCTAACAAAAGATGTGACAGATTTTATGCACAGAATTATTAAAATTAAGTGAAAGAAACTTATTGTATTGAAATATTTAAGATTTCATTATGTCAAAGATGTCTTGCTTCTCAAACGAACCAATAATTTAAAAAATCCCAATTATTTTGCCATGTCAATGTATTTGACATGCAGTTTAGACTGCAGCAAAGATATGCAAAAAAACTTGATGAAAAACACAATGAAAGGGGTTCAGAGCAGATAATAATCATAGTTGTAGACTGTCAGTATGGTATGTGAACTATCTGACACCAAATACAAAACTTATAATTATATTTGCATTTGATACAGAGATGACCTCACATATGACAATTCCAAAGTATCCTTCTGTGGAGAATACTTAAAATATGTATAAAAATTGAATTCTGATGTCACTGAATATATATATATATATATATATATATATATATATATATTCAAATATAGTAAATACCTAATTGTGAAATGTCAAAATAATAATTTTTAGAAGAAAATTCCTGAAATTAACCTAAATAATTTGAGTTAAGGGTATTTTACACAAAATTTGAAAGATTTTTAGAATGTATAAATCCTACAGAAAATTTGAAATATTTACCTCCGTTAAAATTTAAAAGTTATGTTCACCAAACCACCATGAAGAAAATAAAAAAGATCAGTGAAGGTAATTTTTAGACTTTATAATCAATGAAAAAATAATCTCATATTATGTATACTTCTCATAGAAATTACTAATAGAAAATGGAATAAACGCCCTAAATTGTATATCTTCAAATGCAAATTAGTCGATAAACTTGGAAAAAGAGGTTCAACTTTATTAGCAATACAGAAAGCAACTAAAACTACAATGCTGACTATGTCACATTAAACTTGTATGCAAAATATTTAAAATTTGACAGTTATGATTTGTGTCTGCATGTCCCCCCAAAATCCTTATGCAGTCATGGGGCAGACTTCTAGATTTTTGATTGAGCCATAGTCCAATGCTGGGATTACGGTTGTGAGTGCCTCACCCGCCCTGGGGTGGGTAGTTTGTATACAGTTTAATGGAGGGAAGAGTGTGCTTACCACCGCCACTCCTCCCTTTTGCTTTTGTTGCTTTTGCTGTCTTCCGCTGCCTGGAACTGTTGCCCTCTGCCATGTGCCACTCTGCCTTGAAGCCAGCTGAGTATGGACTGAAACCTCCACAAACTGTGAGTTAAATAATCCTTTCCTTCCTTGATTCTGGGTGTCAGGTATTTTGTCTCAGCAATGAGAGAAAAGTAACCCAGACACTGACACTAGCACATATTAACATATATGTGAAGCACTAGGAACTTCTGTTCATTGATGGCATAGTACAAAGCTTTCCAAACACTTTTAGAATTAGATTCCTGTTCCAAGGGAAAGCTGAATATGCGCATAACATTAGCTGCAGGGATTTCTTTATTGAAGTAAATATATAAGCTTATAAAAGCACAAATTATAAAAAGAACCCAAGTGTGCATTAATAGTCAAATGGGAATTACATTGTAGAATAACCCTAAGGGGGTACACTCTTCAGCAGGGAAACCAGGTAAAGAGCAGCTGCACGCAAACTTCATTTAATAAGCCTACCCAGACATCGTACTGAATAAAAAATAAAATGCAAAGGAAAGAAGTGTTACACGAGGTACTTAAACCCCAAATCTCAAAAATAGAAGAAATATATTCATAGGTGATAAAATTATTCAAAAACAAAGGGAAAGGGGATGATTATAATTTCACTTTATGAGGAGAATGATAAAAACGTCCGGGTGAAGGGTGAGAATGTTATATAATTAGGGAGGACTACAGGGAACTTTGGAAAAACTGGCTGGTCTTATTTTAAACATAAGCAATAGGCACATAAGTGTACGTATTACTAAGATACTTTAATCAGTCATATATGTTATACATTCTTTTGTGTAGATAATTTTTTAAAAAACAAACGGAAATTGCGTTATTAAAGAAATCACTTATAAATTTCCAAAACTGAGCACTGTGCTTGTCCAAAAAGCTGCATACAGATGGGAGATATTTGATTATAATTTCTCTCACTTTAATATATTCCAGTTTTGAACTCTTGACTCTTCAAAATGCCAAATGTAATTATAATGTGGTATTTTGTTTAAGCATGTGCAATAAAAAGGGCGCCACTGAATTGTGGTAGTATGTAATGTTTTCCAACTGCGAGACATGGAGAATATAATTTTATGGTGTATTTGCGCCTGCGGAAGACTCTATTTTACAGACTTATAATGTTCATTGCACAAGCATTTACATGTTCAATATAAATTACAGTTTAGGACAGAAGTCAAAAGAGTGATTTCAGAATGCTGCCCCTTCCCTCTAGAAAATGCTACCCAGGTATAAAATAGTCAGTTTTTGAAGCCAGAGTTTCCAGTACACTATTGCTGTTTTTGTATGGTTTTGTAGATTCTAAGGAAGTATTGGAGATATTCCAGGAAGAAAGGAATCCCTGTTCAAGTGATTAGAATTTGTATTTTAGTAAGTGGAGAAAGTTTATAGGAACAGGTTATCACTCCACTTATTTACTACATTGTCTTTAATAGAAAATGCTTTAGCTCAGTATATTTCCATATCAAATTTTTTTCTTTCGCTGATCCTTAAGACTTTATTCTATTTATTACAGCTAGAAGTATAATTTTGAATTTTCTCCCTGGAGATCTAATTTATACAAGACTACAAGTTTAGGTACAGATTATAGAATTAAACACAGTTTTTAGAAATTTGCTTCTCAGGCAACATCTGATACAAAATACTCCTTGCTGCCTTCTGTATTGGCATATTTAGCTGAAGACTTAAATTAGGAATTTATATCAGATGCTAGTAGCAAATGGACTTATATTTTGGTACTTCCTAGGGTTAGTGAATTCTAGCTCCATTCCCTGTAAAAGATTGAAATGTTTTAAGCCTATTTTGAAGTGAATAAAAAATCAGCAGCATTTTCATCATATAATACAATAGTTACAGTGTTCACTGAAAAGCCATACTTTGTGCATTCAATGTAACTTGGCCAACAACGTCACTGCTTCTATGGAGGATACTTTAAGTATGTATAAAAATTTACATAGGGAGATATGTCTGCAGACCTCTTAGAGCTAGAGTGTAAAACATGCAACCTAACCTGGATTAACTTCTCTGTAAATATTGTGTAGAAATTAAAAATATTTACAGCAGAACTGTGGCAATTTTTACACAGACACTTACAGACTTATGAAAGTGTATAGATGTACATGTGTTTTTGCTGGATTATTTTTCTTTATCTCAAATTCACCTAGACTAATTGATATAAAACCCATCTGATTCTCAGAAAAGATGAGAAATATGACACAACTGATCTGTGAATGTAGGTCCTGGAAATCTCTGCCTAACTAAAACCTTTATGTCTTATTATAGCAGTATTTGGTCATGATATTTCAAATCAAATAATTTTATTTTTCATTTATTTTTTTGAACAAAGAATATTACATGTAGTTGTATACAATGTATAATGTAAGCATATTACATGTATGCAATATAAGTGCACAGATCACTGATATATAGTTTAATAAATTTTCATGAAATAAATACTCTTGTACAACCAGTACCTATATCTAGAAACAGAAGAATATCATATCCTGGAAGTTCTATTTCTCCTTCCATTTACTACTCTGTTGCAAAGAGAACCATGACTATCTGAATTTTAATACCTTGTATGAACTTAGTATGATTTTGAATTTTAAGTTAAATCATAAAACACACCCTTGTAACTGTTTCCCAATCAACATAAGTTTTGTTAGATTTATTCATGCTGCTTTAAAAATTCATACTACCAATATTTTGCTGATATATATTGCTGTTTTTATATAATGATTTAAAGACATGACCTGTAATGCCTACATACTATGATAAATAAGTGCTATTTAAAATGATGCTTTAAGGTTCATTGACTCAAATCCAGCGGCCCAATAGGACATAAAGGAGGTCAGAGGAGTGGGAGGAATGTTAGTAACAGCAGTTCTTTTTAACTCTCCCATGCTGTACAGAAAAAACCCAACTTGTGTTCTCAGGTCAATAACCAACCTCTGTTATGAAGATACCATCATTTACTAGCTTAGCCCTTGGTTTTCTATCTCTCACTCAAAACATAAACAGAAGTGTAGAGTCATGACTTGCTTTGCATTTCTACTTATCCCACCTTGTCTTACTTCTGATGTGATTCCTAGGGCTTCAGCAGCCCCTGGGAGACCATGAAGGAGTGAGCATGAAAATAATGGTAGCACATGACAGTGGTCAAACACACGTAATAGGATGATCTGAAATTTTGATTATACCTTCTTGATGCTAATCTAACTTTTAGACTCAGTAGGAAACTTGGTTATGATTTCATATCCAATTTGGGTTTTTCTCTTAGGGTAGCTAAAAAATGTATCTGATGAACACTTTGTCTTCTTAATTAAAATAGCAATGTGCACTTCAGTCTTGTTTGGAATTATGCTATATTTCTATCGATACCTTGAAAATCAATAACAATTCTTCCAGATGTTTGGTTTCTTTAAAGAATATTCTGAAGTTCTTGCTATTGAAGTGTAATTTAAAAAATATTCAATGGAGTCATCTTCTACCAAGCCCACACCAATGACAGGACAATTCTAGTGCAGGTGCTAACTAAGCTTCCGGAAGACATCTTTAGAAGTCAGGGGACATCAACATGACTATTACACTAATAATAATGGAAAACATACATTTGCATCTTCATCCAAAGAAGTAGTCTACTGTAATCATAGTTTTGAAATGATTTAGTGTCATTAAATTAACAGTTTCCCACATATTTTTGGTCTCTATTTTTGGGTTAGGATTATGGGGGAGTGGGGAGCCTAAAAGAATTTAGAAGACCTTTGCTCTGATTATTCTTTTATTTATAGGGAATAATTCTTATTTGTACCAAATATTCCTTTTTCTCTCACTTGCTGCTTTTATGGCTAATAAATTTGAATTTAGGCTACATTTTCTTTTAAATTAAAGCAGCTCTGATACTCTCAAATTAGATTGAAGTATCTCAATGGATATTGTATGAGTCTTTGGAATCATGGACATAGCAAATTATCTTACTAGTAACAACTTGTATTTCTTAAGTTTGTGATGAGATCATATTGCTATTTTGACTTTTCTTAAACAGCACCACCAGAAAAGCAATCTTCAAGGTTCATTTCTGGTAATATTTTCACACAGCATTGAAGAATCACAAAAAATAGACAAAATTGGTGTTTTTCCTTCCTTGGAGAAGCACTTAAGTGATATAGTTAAGTCCCCACTTAATGAACTTTCTTTTTTGTGTTTTACATTTTATAGCAAGAAAATCAAGGCTTTCAGAGGCTAAAAGAAAAACTGTATGTAATTTGTGAGCCTGAAAATAATCTCTGGGTACTCAAATCTGCTTTTGATTAGACTATTTTAATGGACGTCATTCACAAACTAAAAAATCACATTGTGGCATGAAAAAGGATGATAATGAATATTTCCCAGAAAAGCCCCAAAATGGCAAATTATGAATATTTATTCTTATAAACCACTGATTGTAAATGGAGGGGAAAACACCAAAGAACTTCAGACTGATCTTTTTATGTACATTTTCACTGTTAAAACAACATTTTAATAAAATTAGGAAGATGAGCAGCAAAATAAAACCTTTTATAAAAGTAAATATGCAAAAATACACTCATCTTCCAAATGATAAATTATAATATTCCAAGGACCCATGGACACACAGGGTTAGTTACCAGACTCTGTTCCAGCAGCGTGAAGAAGAAAGCACTTATGTAGCAGGCAGCCAGCCTTCACCACCCTTGGCACATAAACAGGAGTCATATTTGTGGAGGCACAAATTTGTTTTGAACAATGAGTCAAATGTCTTCAGCACAGATACGGTTTTATGTAACCCCATGGGCATGTCTTTCTCTACTTACATTTCCTGGAAAATAAGTACACACTTTATAACCAGTCTATGAATAATGAAATGCCTTCTCATGAATGGCAGACTTAGAAGGTTCAGAATTTCTACCTGTATAAACAACTATGTATTTGTAAGTCTGTCTAGAGTTATGTGTACTTCTGCTCTGTTCCATAAACCATCTCACAAAAAGGTTTCTGAAGCGGTCTCCTGACTTTGACCCCCCACATTTTGTGAAGTGGTGTGTCTGTCGAGAAGGATAGCTCTTTATAGAAGGAATCTGGTTGAGTGTTTCTGTCTTGAGACCAACTCAAGGGAGCTTAAAGAAGTAAAGCATGGATTTTTTCAAACTGCTCCATACATCAGTAACATTCTGTTGGAAGGAGGAAAAACAGTGCTCTTAGTTTATCAGAAAAATAATAGACACTTCTTGACAATAGAAAGAGCCCAAGAAAACTTTGACTATTGTGAACTAAAATGAGCAGGAAGACTTCTATGATTAATTAACAGGAGAAAAGAAAGATGGAAAGGAATTGTGCAACATGTGCGATGTGCCAGCTGGGAAGGTGCTCAGCCACGAGGGTCTGACTGACCTCTAGGAGCCAGTGTCTCTTGTTTCATTTTTTTTTTAATGCTTTCAGTGATGTCCAATGCAACAGAATTGAAACTGTGAAACTATTCCTCGCCCACCTCAGACACAACTCAGGTGAACAAAGAAATCTATCAGGGCACCTTTCTTAGACTCAGAGGATATAGTGTGTTTACAGATGGTCGCCAAGGTGACCTTGGCACAATTCTATTAGAATTTTCAGCTTCTCAGGTTTTCAGAAATTGAATGAGATTGAAAATACAAGAACAATCAGAAAAGTCTTTACAGCATGAAAATTATACAAAAGTAATCATAATGCATATGGCACTTAATACTTAGAAATTTAGATGTACATCTGTTGAGTGTTGATACAGTAAACATATTTTGGGATTTATTGTTCTATTAAGTAATCTGCCTTCAGTTAGGCATCAGCCAATGAGTGGCTTACACATGGTGCCTGGTTGTGGCATCCTTGGCTTAGTAGAATATGAATTATGCAAATTTTAAAAATCAGAGACCAAAACCAGGAGTTGTGTCCTAGTCAGACATGCAATTGAGCAAAAAGAAAACAAAATCTGAAAAAGTAGACTGTTGTTACTGTTTATGTTCTTAGACATGAATTTTTATTACAAAATAATTTCAGTCTCTGTTAATCAAATTTAAAACACTACTTGTTTGAAAATGGTAGTGGGTTGTAGGTTGTGTTGATGCCATTGTCTAAAAGCATCACCACTGAGGTGTGCAATAGAAATACTACCTATGTTCTTGCATTTTGCAAGTGTTAAGTGAGAGTTTTAAAAACACATCTATTGTGTAAAATGCAACCACTCTGTAATTATATGCTCACTGTAAAACGTTCAAACAATCTAAACATATTATAACATTGAAAGTGAAAGTTACTGACTAATCAGTAAGGAATACAAATATTGTCTTTTAAATTTTTGTAAAATTTATTAGAATAACTAAGCAAAATATGGACTTGTATCTCTTTGCCTTCTGCTATAGAAGGCTAGTAATATTGGCATTAGGCAAGTACTTCAATGCTCAGTTATTAAAGCTCCATTACTACTGCATGTATAGATTTCGATTCCATCATTAGGATTTAGGGAACACAGCTCTTAGGACACCATCAACCACTTATAACTCCTCTTTCCATCTGCTCCTTCTCCTAAACACGAAGCACTTTCTATTGTGCTTCCAAAACATACCTCACATTTGCCCAGGTTACTTTACCTTAGCTGACTCTGCTAATCCTCTGGGATACTGTACTGGGACTAAAGCAAAATCGTCCTGAATAGTCTCTCTCCTACTTTTGCTTTTCTAAAATTGCCTCTTAATTAGTACTGAACAATATTTGTTAGCCAGAGATTGAATTCACTTTGCAGCCACTTGGAGTATTGAATTTACTCTGGAACTGGCACTTTTCAAGGCACAATAAATATATCAGAGAATAAAATCAGGGCATTTTCTCATGTAGCATCTTGCAGATCCTGTAATTCCTCGGGTTTTCTCCTGATGAGTTATTCATTCTGTCCACAGTGTATTTTCCATCATTTCTTTACTTGATTTGCACCAGTTCCACAAGTTTCAACAAGGTGGTTACATCTTTAAAGAAGACTTCTGTGCTACCCACCCTCCTCCCTACCCCATCTCACCCTTTCCTTCCCCAAGCTGGGTGAACTGCACATTTTTCTGCTTGCAGAGCTTCCTGTGCATTCCTGTCTTTCAGCACATATTTCAGAGTTAATTACCTTACTGTGCTCATGCATTAGACTATGCAACACTTCATAGACGGACCCTATGTTTCCACTCTTGTTTATGGTGCTGTGCCATGACTTCCCAGAGTAACTCTCAGTAATTGGAACCCTGTTAAGAAAAGGGGTCCGGAGAAATTAAATTCAGCACACATTCCAAGGTGGCAACTACAGAAATAGAGAGTCAAGATCAGAAATCCATTTTGAGCTTTTCCTGAAAGGGTTTTACAATAAGATTGCTTGTGAATGACCTTAATTAAGGAAAGGATTATGTAAAAGGGAATAGGTTGGTGGAGATAGAATATTAAGCCATTTTAAACACGTCACCTAAGCATAAGACTAATTGGTTTTTATTATCACAATAGTAGCTATCTGCATCATGAACTCATTGATTTTCCTCCAGGGAGAGTAAAATATGCTGTGATGATGATAGTAGTTACACATACGAAGTGTGAATTCTCATTTTTAGTGCTTCCCCCTTAATAATCTTGTGAGTTTGTTTTTACAAGTTCAGTTACTCATGTTCAGCAGAAGACTGAAACTATTAAGTGAAAATTTTCAGAAATAAACAGTTTATACAATTTAAATAACATTTGTTAGAGTATATTGTGATTTCGTTATATTTTATTATCACATATTGCTTTTAATTCTTCACTACTCATAGTTTATATACTTACTTCATAGAGGTATGTACGAGTTGGAATAAGCAGTGCTTTCATGAAGTCGCTGGGGCTCTTGAAATGCATCCCGTCTGGTCATAGGAAGAATTCTGTATCTCACTCATTGTTAAATTTTGAGCTCTTGACGTCTGCAACTACCCTTTAGGCCTTGCCTTCTGCATCCCTATTTCCCCAGTGATCGGACTGTGGTAGGGTGTGTGAGGCAGTGGTTTACTGTCAAACATAATTGGTCTGATCTCCCAGAGAATATGTTTTTCTGATAGTCCGTCTGTGGAAAGAACATTAAATCCACATGTGTTGCTTTCTCTTGTTGCCATTGACATTCAGCCATCAACATCTGGTCTGTTTTTAGTTTTAAATTTCTTTCTTTCATTTTGTTTCAATGTGGCTTTTCTATTTTTCTAAACTTCCCTCAAATGCCAAGACTGCCTAAATGCTAAGCTTTTCTTCAGGGCTTTATTTTCTAGTGTAAATGGACCAGTGAATGATTATAATCACTTTCCTCTGTAAAATAGAATATGATAATCCTTATTTACATTCTTTTAGGCAGTTTTGAAGATGACTGGGTTGTGTAAACAGGTACTTTAAAGTTGAATTTTATGTTTTGCAAATTAAATGGTATTTTAAAAAATAATTTTAAAAATTGGCATAATACATCAGAACACCACCACAACAGATTCTCCATCTTAGCCCGGGATGAATTGACATGATTTTTCAAAGACTAAGGGATCCATTCTGCCAGTGTTCACCTCCTCACTCTTTTTCTGGAATAGACAGTATTGTGTGTGGAATGGAAATTGGAGATCCATGGACATACTTTGAAATTTATTAGAGAGAATAAAACACTTACACTAAGACTTTCTTTGGACTGACTCACAGATTTAATAGTGTTCACATTCCAAACTAAAATGACCTTGTGATTTGGGGAAAAAATAAAAGATTAGTGGAGGTTCTGATTATCTATAGTTTCAACTATAAAACAACCAAAATTCCATGTTTAACCTTAACCCATGTGGTTTTTCTCACATCTCAGCTGATTTTATTTTGTAGCTGAAAAGTACCCAAGACCATGCTAAGAAAGATGATAATTTTATCCTTAAGAAAAGGTTGATTAAATAAACATTCATTTCCAAGAGAAATGCCCAAGCCACAGATGTCTATACCCAATAATTAGCTAATTTCATCTGAATGCCAAACAAGAATAGAAAAAAAAAATAGGAAAAAGAGCCATAGCTTGTGTCCACAATTTGATGGGTATATAAAATAAGGTACTACGACCAAATATTGATTGCCTTCAGCTTAGATTGCCAATGATTTACCTTCTTCATTTTAAATATCCAATGTACTTTAATTAAAATGTGTGAAATATAAAGTACCATTCAAATAATTTTCCATAGTGTCCTGTCCCATTTCCTATGGATAATGATTGAAAATTCATGGTCATTTTCACTAAAATATTATTTGAAGCTAGTTAGTATTTTCATTCAAGAGATAGCACAAATATCACTGACTATTCAGACACTTCTTTAAAAATCATCTTTCAGTAAGAACACTTAACCTGAGAATGCTAGATGAGATATAACATGACCTGTAGTGTTCATATTTCAAGTTGATCTCTTTCTTTCCAAATGTTTTGGTGTTAATATGGAAAACTAAATAATGGGCTATATTACTAATTTGTGTCATTATATTCCAGGATTTTCTCTTATGAACTTGATTTGTATACACACTACTATAATATTATTTATATGCTAACACATTGTTTTGGACACATAAGAGTTAGTATGTGGTAACTGATTGCTTCAATTTGCAAATCTCATATATAGGAAAAATAGTCATATAAAAGAGTTTTCTCAGTAAAACATATATTCAAAGATGGCATACTATACATTATTGCCCAGAAGTCAGCTTTATAAATGCTATAAATATATAAAGTTATTTCCTTTATTCCCTAAAGATGAAGGATCCCTCAGTAACTGAGATTTATTAACTTTTAAAGAATTAAGAAGTAAATATCATCACCAAAGGCTAACTCCAATTTTCTCACTTTGTTTACCTAACAGTAAACTGTCTTTTAAAGCAAATTCTACTCAGTATTTGAGGCAGTGATGAAATTGAGCCTAGCCTTAGAAATGATATTGTTTCTATGAAAATGTAGAGTCACAGGATTCCAGAACTAATGATTCTACATGTTGCAGGATCCATGTAGTAAACAATAAGAAATAATAGAGATTAGATCTCAGAAAAGTAAAAGTGATCTTTTCAATTTATATCATTACCAGGTACTCTGATGGCTAAAGATGAATCAAAATGTTTTCTTTAAAAACAGTGTCAGATTAGAGGAAGAAGCTAGCAAATTAGAAATCAAAGCCAGGTAAAGGCAGTGTCAATGAACGGGACAATAGCGATGCTCTTAATGATGCAGAAACAAATGCATTCCTGCTTTACAAGGTAACTCTTACACCCTTCTGCTTCGCTTGAGCACACTGTCACTTGTGAATCCAGGTTGGCCACACCAGCTGCCTTTCATGTCTTAGCATGATATCATGCTTTCTGGTTGGCAACAGAAATATTTTAGTTCTTGAGGCAAGTGTTAATCTTTATCCCTTCTAGATCAGAGCATGAATGATGCAATAAAAAAAACCTGGTTTTTCTTTGTTATCCTCCTGCACAAACCTGCTTCCAACCTCATGATCTTCTATTTAAAATTGTGATGTGATTGACAAGGCCACAAGAGTAAATCGCCCACTTGCCTTGATCTGCTCAGGTTTGATGAGAGCGTATTGCACGAAGAAGGGACCTTAAGATCAATTTGTTCAACTTCCTTTTCTGTAACAGGCATGACTGAGAGGTAAATGGACTGGTTGAAGGTAACACAGCTATGGATTTGTATGGTTGATTTAGACTGGAGACGGAAGAATCTCTGATATATATATATATATATATATATATATATATATTAAACAAACACAATTAAATACAATACAATGAAACAAACACAAAACATATATATCCAGTATATATTTATACAGGATTATTCAGTTTATGTTCTTCAGTATTTAACTGTTATGCAGATATTACTTAAAGGAGGCTCTTCTCCACTCTTAATAATTCAAACAATATTTGAGAGGCTGATATCTTTGGTGATTTTGGCTGGTTTGCATGTGTACATGCTTCTTTTGCGGGCCTAGGAATTGGGTAGAAAATGTGCACAAACAGGTGCTTTGTGTTGCAGATTTCGCACCAACAGGCTAACTGCGTATAACCTTGACCTTGCCAACGTCCTTCTGAAGTAATGATGCAAAGATGCAGGAACGAAGAACATTGTTCTGGTGCAAGTAGCAGAGACAGCAGTTCCAGGGTCGGCACTGGCAACAGTGCTGGCGGGGCAGGGGCTGCGTGTGGCCCCTGTGGCCGTGGCTGCTCAGAGCACATCACTGTTTCCCAGGAGGAATTCTGGCTGGGCTCTTAGTGCGCAACTTTCCCTGGTTCCTCTGTTTTCTCAGCCTCCTGTTTCAGCTTTTCTGGAAATGTTGCATAGCTGATTTTTTTTTTCAGATTTCCTTTTTTCAGAAAACTTTTTGAGGTAGTTTTCATTGTTTCAAATGAAAAAATATCATAGTCATTATGTGGAACAGAGAAATTAGTCTTAGCTTTCTGGGCCTGGGGAAGTCCAGCAAGTAAAGTCACTTTGGTACAGGTTTCACTGCTGGGGAGATATATCTAGGGTCAGCTTAGTTCATTAATTATAGAGTCCTGGGTTCTCATTCCAGCTTCTTCAGAAGTTTCTTTATATATAATCAGTAAAATTCAAGAGTACAATATACTTTGATTTCTCTTAAAACCTCTTTTTTCAGATGATAAACTCAGTTGTTCCTCCTGTATGTGAGCTTCCCAAATACCGTAGTATGGAACTTTCTGGAGCAGGTAAAGATTTTTTAAATGTACTGAGATGTTATTCTTTTCATATTCTGCCTCCTGCCAAAAGCACTAGATCAGTTTATTGTCCAGGAACAGAGGATCAGAATTGTGGAGAACACAGATCCGAGTGCTGCTTCTTTTCTCACTGGATTTGCAAATCACTCTATAATTCTGAGCATAAGTCTCCCATGTATGTGAAGCAAGGGACAATGGGAAACTCCCCTCTTCTTTGCTCCCCAACCAATAACAATAAGCATTTGTTTTTTTCAACAAATGACAAGGAAAAAAGGGCAATAAAAGCAGAAAGAACTAAAGTTTTGTGGTTTTTTTTAATTGTTCATGAAATATAGGCCTTCCACTTTAGTTTCCTACAGCTGCACACAAAGTATTAGTTAATCTTGATTACTGCCTGAAGGACTTTGATGTTCATAACATCACAATTCATAATAGCTAAATCTTGGAAACAGCCTATCACCTTTAGTAGATGAATGGATAAGGAAATGTGGTGTTTACCACCACAGAGCACTGCTCTGCCATAAAGAAAGATGGACTTGAGTCATGTGTAGAAAATGGATGCACCTTGAGAGCATAATGTTAAATGAAATAAATCAGATACATGAGTTTAAATACTGCATAGTTTCCCTTGCATGAGAAATCCAAAACATAAACAACAAAAATAAAAGATAATAAGAAGGAATATATATCTTTTGCAAAATGGAAAGAAATTAAGATCAAACGATGGAAGAAGGGGTGAAGGATTGAAGACAAAAGGGATTAGAAATAGCATTAAGATGTGCTATGTACGTGTACCAACTCCCCACAAGGAATGTGATCATTACGTACTACAAACACATGCTAGTATAAAATAAAAAATAAACAAGTGAAGTATACACAATTCCCCATTCTTTAAAATGAAGGCAGGAGCCATCCATAAGTAGAGAGATATTTTTATGAAGCATTAGAGTTATAATTTGCCAACATCTGTACAGAGTTAATAAACAGTCATTATGATCATTTCAGTTGTTCTGAAAATAACAGTATGTGAGTAATGTTTAGGCACTTTATGAGTCCTATAAAATCATCTAAAAGATTTTCAAGTGTTTGCAGTAGGAAAAACATCTCTCTCTCTCTCTCTTTTTAATAACCTCTCAGTGAAGCCAATACTGTAACTAATAGGCACATAGTTTGTTTTTAGAGACAGGGTTACTATTAGTACAGAGTTGGATACATTTGGTCTGACTCAAATGCACAAGAAAGTCCTTTCCTAATCAGTGATAGAGAAAGGTTTCTGTCTCCACCCTGTGCAGAATGTAAAATGTAAATCTTCTAAGAGGGTCATACTTTAAAATGCTTTGATGGGTGCTTTCTCTTTTAACACCATCTGCCCCAAGCAGTATCTACTTAATGAGATATTAAATTCTCAGGAGTTAGTAGCTGGAATTTGCCCTAACTTTACCATGTGACCATGGAAGACACTGTTCTTTTCAGCTACTTAGGTTTACTTTGGTCCCTTGCCTTACTTTTTGAATGTCCCATTAGAACTGGTAAACAGGCTTCCAGCTGTCTGCCTCCTCCCAAAGAAGACTGCGATGATACCATAGGATTCCTCCTCCGGTTGCAAGCTGACAAGGTACTAATGAAAACTGCTGGCAAACAGCTATAATTAAGAAATTTAAGCTTGGGAGTATTAGCAAGAGACAGCTTATTTCCTTGTTACCCTGAAGTATTTTTAGAAGACACGAGATACTTCTTGCCTCTAAGTAATATCAGGGAAAACACAGAATAAAAGCCAGCCTTATAGGAAAAGGGAGGTGGATATTTGAACAGGCTTTATTCCCTGCTGTTACTTCACTAAGTTCGTAACTTCCTACACTTCTTTAGAAAGGAAAATTTATTTCATTCCACTTTTCAAACTAAGAAGCAAAATAGTCCTGTCTCTAAGAGGTGGCGCAATGGTTTAGTGTCCCATTAGGGTGTACACCACTGCCTCCTATTACTTTCTCGAAGCAGGTTAGGATAGGAAATAAAAGAGTAGGAATAAAAGCATATTAGAAGTTTTTAAATTGTTGGGAGTAAGGTAGGAAGAGAAATTCAACCATAAGGAAACAAGCGGGAGGTAGGTATGTAGGAAGAAGTAGTTACCTGGCTTGAAATTTATAAACTAGGCCTGTAAAAGCACGGAGGTAACTTTTGTTTCAGTGTAGCCTCCTTGGTCAGGCCTGGCTTAATATATCAGGCAAATTTTAGCAATAGATATCTTAGTAGGACTTCTGTTTATTGTATGCACTTACCTCTGATCCGTGATCTATTTGTGGGTAGAGAAACTGACTATTTTATTTGCTACTGGATCCCTAGCCACTGAAAAGTATCTGGTACATGGTAAGTACTCCAACAAACCTTTTTCAGGGAGGAAGGAAGGAAGGAAGGAAGGAAGGAAGGAAGGAAGGAAGGAAGGAAGGAAGGAAGGAAGGAAGGAAGGAAGGAAGGAAGTCCCATTGAAATTACTCAGTGGGAGGAAATCTCAGGTGTGCAGTTTTCAGTAATGCAATATGAATGTTTTACAGAAAGTGACATATAGTGTGTACAGAGTCGTAGCAAACGCAGGGTGTATCATTATGTGATTGTGAAGTAACAATTCCTTGTTTGACAGTTTTTCACACTCAGTATGCTCACCTACCCGCTGTCAAGATTTACCTCCCACTGTTTGATTTTCCCCTTTTGGAGTCTCTATATGTGTCTGAATTACCCAATATGCTATCCTTAGACTTGTGTGTAGCTTCTGGTCCTCCACAAGGTTGCTACGTTTTTTCAGTCCCTCACATAACTTGCCTTTAGATGGCACATCTGTATAAAATCTGTGACTACGCAAGTGATTCTCATTGTGCATCAAAGTTCCTATTCTTGGCTCAGCTTTCTAAAGTCCTGTGTTCATGGTATAGAGTGGACCAAAAATGTCTTCAAAATACTCATGAGCTAAAGAAATTTACTAGATCATGGGTGTGAATTAATTCATTGAAAAGTTCATATTTGAATGTGCTGTTAGGACTTGAGCCCTGCTTAGAGGAGGTAGGTCACTGGCTGCATAATCTGCAAGGAGGTATCCTGTCTCCAGGTCTTTCTCCTCTTCCTGACTCTTTTACTCTCTGTTTCTGGCTGTCATGAGGTGAGCGGGTTTTCTCTTTCCTGATTCATTTACCATGATGTTTCTGCCTCAAAGTCAGATGACCATGGACTATAACCACTGAAATCACAAGCCAAAATAAATTCTTCTTTTTTCTTTAAATTGTGTAAATCTGGTATTTGGTCATTGTGACAAAAAGATAACTAATAGAGTTCACAATGTGGTTAAAACCTAGAGCAAAATTAAGTCTTCAGATGAGAGGACTGGATGTTTTCTTTAAACCATGAGGCAGTTTTTATTTGATTAGTGTCAATAAAATGAACACTTTTTCTACATCTCTGGCATATTTTTCTCTGAAACAAAGATCAGATCTATTGCAAAAGGTAAGACATACATGGTATGTTTTCAAATTTCGTTTTAAGAATATTTTCTACCAAGGTATGGTAGCACATGCCTATAATCCCAGTTTCTTAGGAGGCAGAGACAGGAGAATGGCAAGTTTGAGGCCAAATGGCAAGTTAGTGAACCTTGTCTTGTTTATTTATCTAATTCATTTTATTGGTGCAGTTTTAGATATACATAATGATAACCTTTACCATAGGAAATTTGTACCTCTACATGATGTATCTTGATTCTTCTTTTTGTCCAGTTGCCTTTCCCTCCCTTCAACACCTCTTCCCCTCTTTATTTACAAAAGCTTTTTTCCCTATTTTTTCTTCTGTTCTCTCCTTCTTACTTTCTTCTTTTCCCCTCTCCTTTCCCTTTTTCTCCTCTCTATTTGAATATTTCCTTCCCATTTCCCATATCTATTGCACATTTCAGTCCTTATTTACACTTTTGGTTTCTCCCAGCAAAGAAACATGGAAAGGGGTACAGGAATGAAAATATACTTTAAAATCTGGCCCTAGACTTGTCCTGCCCAGATTACTATACCAGCCTATAAAACATTGAGATGCCCAACTGTGCAAGCAGATCAGTTTTAGTAATTTCTCAATGAAGGGATTATCCTGTAGTTCTCTAAGAACCAACACTTTTGCAAACTCAAAGGGAACATCTGTTCTAGAGGTCTCCTACTGCTTACCCTACCATCAGCTGGTGGGAAGGGGAGAGGCTCTTGCCTTCAAGTCCCTGCTGACTCTCACCTGATGCACAGTGGGCCACTTATGTAGTCGCGGGTTTTATTCCTCTTGTCATCACCCACAAATTATGTTCAGAATAATGTTACCCTCATAAATTGCAATTGTGGTCAAATGAATCACAGTTAGAATGACTGGGGCATTGAATGATATGTAGTAAGCATCTAGATAACGTTGGGAATGGTATTCAGTGATGACAAGAGGTGACAATGGTAATGATTACGATGATAACACGTCTCTGACCGTGATGGATCAAAAAAGTACTATTCCCTAAACAGTGCCAATCCAGAGCCGGCAAGGCCTGGCTGTCAGTTGTCCTGTAATTTCTGTGGTATGATTCCAAAGATGAGGTAGGCCAATCACAGAATTTTCTGAGAAAACTAACCATGGTGAGTGATAAATGTGATAGACTAGGATCATGTGCGGCAATGTGAAGACTAAAGTTTGGAAGCAAAAAGTGATTGAAAAAAGAATATATGGAAAAACTGACAGTGCAAGAAATCCGCTAAGAATCTGACATTTTATAACGGAGTGAACAAGCTGGTCCATTGAGCCTGGTCACTGCCTGCTTTACATTCTGCCATTCTCATTCTCATTTTTGTCAAATGCTTCCCACATTCAGGTCTTCACTCACATATAGCTTTTAGTTTTAAATGTATCTGCAGTTGACTGTTCTTTATATTTCTTGAGCATAGAAATCTTCTGGATTTAAAGAAAGTTGTTTTTTTTTTTGGTACAGGGAATCAAACTCAGGACCTTGTGCTTGCTAGGCAGGCACTTATGCCACTGAATTATATCCCTGGCCCTTCGATTTTAAAACTACTTTTTTTGGTCTTTTTGATACAGGGTCTTGCTATGCAGTTCTGGCTGGCCTTGAGCTCACTTTGTAGCCCAGGCTGGCCTCAAACTTGCAACAATCTTCCTGCCTCAGCCTCTCGAGAGCTGGGATTACAGGTGTGTGCCACCATACCTGGTTTAATAACACTTTTTAGTAGTACAATTAATCAAACTACCAAAAAATGAGCCAATTTCATCTGGCTGCAAGACTTCCTTTTAAATATAGTTTCAAACTTTTAGAGCAGTGCAATTATTCCGACCACCTATTGACGTGTTAAGTTGTCTAAGCAGTGAAATTTCTATGGTTAGGCCATCCTGTGCATTTCCATCTTCTTGACAACTATGAAGAGAGAGCTGGTTGTCAGTGGCCTGTGGTAAGGAAAGAGGCAGCAGAACAGTGTGCCGTGTGTACAAGCTCCAATTCTGCAAGGGAGAGGAAGGCGCAGGTCGGGGCAATGTAACAGAGTGGTGAGAATTCTGCCGAACTGTACGCGTCCCATCCTTCCACCCCTCCTGCCTCCTGCTGCAAGAATTTCTCGTAAGATCAGAGTCCTGTTGAATTATGTAAAAAAACATGTTCCCAATTAATATAATCTAGAAAGAACCATTATTAATATTTTAAAATTTCTGATCTTTAAATGTTAGGAAATAGCAATTAAAAGAGACATGGCCCAAAGAAAATGTGCCTCCAAATTACACTATCTAAAGTTGCCAGTGTTTCCCCTCTGATATAACCGCAGAGAGAATTGACACAGAAAGAGAATGAGATGACTCAGAGTTTATCGCATTTCCTAAATCCACAGTCAGTTCTGAAGTTATTTTGTAAAATGACAAGAGGGGTGCAGCTTCACTTTGAAAGTTTTTGACCGAAGAAAATGAAAAAGGCTCATTGACATTTACCTAAAAGATTCAGTAAGAATAAGATTGCCACTGAATTCTGGATCATGGTGATTAATAATGCATTTGTCATGGGAACGAAATCACACTGATATGCCTGGGACACTTGTAGCTCAGTTTGCAGTTGTCTTCTTCACCATCTACATTTCAGCGATGGTGTCTAGGAAATCATATTATATGGGCAATTTTCAAAACTTCTCAGAAATTTCATGTGGATTAGTATTAAATCCTTAGCTTTTGGAGTTATAGTTCAACACATTCTTTGATTGTGGAAAGGAAGTAATTTAAAAGATGTACATATACATTTTAATTTTCTTAGGTGAGTGTGCTATATATTTTTTAATCTTAAAAATTTTAAGACCATCCTAATTAATGGACATGTTATTAAGTATGTTTTGGATTTTCTAGTTTGGTGTTAAAAGTATTTTTTTAAAGAAAATAACAAATTATAATGGTAGTCTTCTTTGTCATTTGCTTCAATATTCTTCTGACATGTCTGACTTGGACATGTCTAGAAGTAAAATTATTTCTCTAGTATGGGAGACCCCAAATAAAAATAATAAAGGAAAAATAAAGAAAGATGGTATAAAATAGGGACATAGACTCTGTGGAGATGGGAATGGGATTTAGGAAAGGAGGGAGAAGAGAAAGGGAAGAGTAGGAAGAAAAAGGGAGGGGCTGGGGATATAGCTCAGTGGAATAAGCGCCTGCCTAGCAAGTGCAGGGTCCTGAGTTTGATCCCCAGTACCGCCAAAAAAAAAAAAGGAAGAAAAAGGGAATAAAAATGATCAAGATATTATGAATATGTTCAAATTGCTCAAGACAAATGAAATTAATATGCATCTCAAATATATGCTACCAAAATTTTAACAAATAAGATAAAAATTTAAAAATCCTATTACAGTCTATCTTTAGTTCTATATTATCAAAGTATTTTGAATGGAGACTTTAACTTCCTTCCATATTTTCTTCTCTAATACTTGTCTAATGCTGAAGACAAATCCAGTTACTGCTGTTTAAAAACTCTAGATCTAGTATGAAGAAGTGTTCACTTCTTCTGTTATTAGCTCCATAAGTAAGGACCTAACAATAATTCTCTGTCTTTCTGATAAAAAAGCTGAATAAATTAAAGATCAACATCTACGTTAGGCTCACCAGAGAACTGAGTTGTAGGCAGAACTGCAACTGAAAGCAAGATAGCCAGGACTAGGCAGAGCAATGTTCCCTAAGGAAGTCCAGATCCCAGTTCCTAGAATATGTAATTTTATACACCAAAGGTGAATTAAAGTAAGAGATGGAATTATGTTCCCTAATCAACTAACATTTAAATAGGAAGATTATTTGGGATTATCACTCATGTCCAGTATAATCATGGGGGTCCTCAAAACTAAAAGAGTGAGGCAGAAGAGAACGATTAAGGTAATAGCGTAACAAGGTAACAGGCTGACAGAGTGTTGGGTCCACTATTGAAGGAAAGTGAGTAGCCTCTAGAAAGTGGTGGAAAACAAATACAAAAACAAAAAACAAGGAATTGTGTTTTACCCAAGAGCATTCAGGCAAAATAGAATCATGCTGACTCATTGATGTCAGTCCAGGGCATTGCATTTCAGATTTCTGACTACCAAGTTTGTGTTGTCTTAAGACACCAAGTTTATGACAGTTTGCTAAAAAAAAATGTTAATTTGACCACCTGCTGGTGGTGAAGTGTACATGGGTTAAGAGGGAACAAGTCCAAGGGCTAGGCTCAGAGAAGGTCCATGGGTTTCATCGCTATGACCCCCTTTGGGCTCTCAAGTGAAAAGCCAAGAATCGTCATCTGTGGAGGAAGGGAAGACTACTCGGTGAGAAATTCATCCACCATGGTGTTCTCCATCAGAAGAGACTATTCTCCAGAGGAAAAGATTCTGCTGAGCCTTATGCCAACTGGAAAGTGATTCCTTTCCCTCTAGCTTCTTTTACCTTTCAGTCTCAATGAAGAGGGCAAAAATTTTTTACCACTGGAAAACTCTTGTGAAGGCCATAGCCCAGAGATGCAAGCAGACAAAAAGACTGAGGCTTAGTCACAACTTTTCAAAGACTTCCCCTCAACCCACTTTGTGACCACGTAACAAGATTCCAATGTAGTGACAGTGGGTCACATCTGAAAGAACTGCAGAGTGCAGGCTGTCTGTGAGCAGACATCCTTAAGCAGCCCAAATCAAGAGGAGGACAAATTTAAGGAAGCCAGAGAAACATGAAACCTTTAGCACCTACAGCAGACGGTAAATACAACCACCAAATTGACACAAATCCTCACAGTCAGGGACTATTCATCTAAGTTATAATTACTCAACATGATATTTCAACAAAAATTATAGAGCAGAAGAAAAGACAAAGGAGAACAAATATTCCTCCCATCTTCAACACATACTCACCCCCAATATGAAGACCAAGAGCAGTGCAAGAAGCAGATTCAGATATTACACAGATGTATGAATTTCAGACAGTGAACTTTAAAGAAAGATGTCAAATGTATCAAGGGTCTGTGTTAGCTCCCTGAGCTTCCTCACAGTTCTGAAGGATAGAAGACCAAGATGAAAGTGCCTCAGGTTTTGATTCTCCTGAGGCCTGGCTTGTTTTCTTGACCTGCAGATAGCCATCCTCTTGCCAAGTCCTTCATGATTTCTTCTGTGTGCATCCATCCCTGACATCTCTGTCTAAATATCTCATCTTATAAGAATATTAATCAGATTCATTAAGACATACCCTTAAGGGACTCATTTTAATAATCACTTCATTAAATACCCTGTCTGAAAATCCATTCACATTCTGAGTTACTTGTAGTCATGCCTTTAAATGTATGAATTTGAGGCAAGAGTACAATCTAGCCCATAAGAAGTTATGATAAGAGACACGTAAGAACATATCAGCCATGTATGCAGAAAGATGGAAACTCTGAGAAAAAATAAAAAAGATGTTTCAGAAATGGAAATCACTGTAATAAGAATGAAGAATACACATGCCAGATTACTGGTAGGTGAGACATGCCTGACAGAAGCTGACCTTGAAGATTGGTCATGCGAAAGTTCTCAATCCAAAATACAAACATAGAAAGAGTAAAGAGATGTGGAATATAATAATTTAGATCATAAATTCACATCTGCATAAGGAAAGGAAATACATCAAAGAAGGAATAAATAAAGTTAAAATATATATTATATATTTATTGTTCATATAAATGGCGGTTTAAAACAATGATGACAATAATTAATCATGATTACAGCATACAGAAACTAAAATAAAAAATCAATTTTAGAAGGAACTGGGAGTTTAGGAATATTATCTTATAAGGTGCCTGTGTTAAATGGAAAATATTAAAGTCTTATTTAAAAGTAGAGTTAACATAAAGACTGATATTGGAAAACCAAAGGAAATAAGTAACAGAGTTTTGGAAATAAGTACAAATGATATAAAAGGAGAACATATGGAATCATATAAAATATTCAGTGGTAACCAGAGAAAACAGAGGACTATATTAACAAAGAAAAAGAAAACAAATGTAATGAATTACAAACAGTTTTAAATGTGGTAGATACTAATTCACCAACTCTTTAAATGTGAAAAGTCTAATTACACAAATTAAAAGTCAGAGACTGTTAAAGTGGGCAGCACATGCACAGATACACACACATACACACTTGCACATATATACATAGACATGCACACAACTTGGCCTTATGTTGTCTATAAAATACCCACTTTAAATATGAGGACTGATGAGTTAAAGGTAAGGGCATGGAGAAAGATGTACCACACTAGGCAGCAGAAATTGGGGTTAGCTATATAAACTTCAGAGAATGTTGACTTTAAAATGAGGAAAATGTTCAGGAATAAGGAAAAGCTCAACTGCATTAGACGTTGCCAGATGCCACAGCAAAATTCCAATTTTGGAGTCTTCAACAATGAGAATTTTTCTTTTCACAGTTCTAGATGCTAAGAAGTCTAAGATGAAAGGGTTCAAGGTATCCAGCAATTCAGTTGCAGGTGGAGGTCCTCTTCCTGGTCTGTCTCCTCCGTTTATGATGTTGGGAAGAGCTTTTCCTCATTCCCTTTCTGTTCCCTCCCCTCTCCACCTCTCCCCCTTTCTCTCTCCCTCTTTCTTCTTTCTCTTCTCTCTTCTCCCCTCTGCTTCCTTCCTTCATTCTTCTTTCCTACAGTATGAATGAATTTAGGCCCTATTCTTACGGCCTCATTTTACCTTATGATTTCCTAGAGATCTTATGTCCAGATAGGGTCACGTTGTGGGTCAGGACTTCACCATCAAGTTTTAGGAACACAGCTCAGTCCAGAAAAATTACTGAATAGAAATGGACTCTATTCTCCAAGAGGATATAACAACTCATATCTGTACAAAGTGCCAAAAACATGAGACAAAAACTGAATGAACTGTAAGGAAAAACAAACACATTTGCTGTTGAGACTTCAGCATTATTATTTCAGTAACTGATAAAAGCAGAAAAGTATTAAGGATATTGTTGAATTTCGTAGTACAATCAAGTTGATAAGTAGAAATTTTAGTTGCAACAAATAACAGTCTTTCCAAATTCACATACAATGTTTATCAGACCACATTATGGGTTATAAAACACACAGGGGAGCCCAAGTGACTACTGTGGAGGAGAGTAGCCCCTTCTACCACCTCTGCCACCACAGGGTAGTCCAGTGGAAACACAGGTGCACAGCGTGGCGGAGGATATCCCCTGCCACTGCCTCTCCACCACTGAAACCAGGTGAACCACACCAGAAGGCCCAAAGCGTGGCCTCCCCCTCACTACTGCCACAATGGAAGTAACTTCTTGGGATGGCCCGGAGACCAAAGAGAATGCCACTGACATGGTAAGGTCTCGGCCACAGCACACAGGATGGTCATGTGAGACTAGGGGCATGAAAAGTTCAAAGCAACAATAATAATTCACCCCACCAGATGACTGATGCCACTGAGGGACCTGTAACCAATTCAGGAAAAACCTAGAACTCAATAACCAGATCTTTCCTCTCAATTTATTTTATGTTTTATATTATTTTTTAAATTTTTTTCTTTCTTTCTTTTCCCTTTTCTTTTTCTTCTTCTTCCTATTTTTCTCTGTTTTCTGAGTGGCTAGGGAGAACTCTAGAGAAAACTAATCCCATCTCCCAAATTTAGAGGCCAAGTTCATATAATCCCTCCAATACTCCACTTTTTTCTAACCCTTTCGTTAGTTTCCCAAACCTTGTGCAGTCATTCTTTTTCCTACATCCTTACGTCTTCTTCCTTTGCATTTTCTTTGTTTTATACACTATACTGCCTAAATTTCCCCACTTCAAGGTAAAACCACTCTTCCAAGGGGAAACACTTTGCATACAAGCTCCTAATTTACAATTGGTTTTATTATAGACTCTGTTCTTATTGACTAAAGTACAAAATTAATAGTGACCACAGGTTGTCAATTTCTAAATAATGCCTAATGCTATTGTTATTGCTAATTTTAATATTTTAGCTAGGATGTGATATCATTTATAATTAGTGGTTCTCCCTTCTGAAACAACATGGGAAGCTCTAGGGCAATAACTTCAACACAGTTTTTCAGCAAAGGACTGTGGGTTGAGTCAAACAGATACCAACATCTACCCTTCATTAATTGGGAAGATAGGATCTTATGACCGACACAAACCAAGAATCTACTACACAGAGAAGACATTCTTTCTTGAAGGCAGACTTTTCCCAGAGAAGCCTTTTACTAGTTATATAACTACCCACTAAAAAAAACTCACAAAAATGATCACAGAAAACAATATAAAACTTTTTTTGAAATAGAAAATGACAAGACAAAAAAGCATAATGCAATCTCAAACCTCCAGCTCACTGAGAAAAATTCCGGAAGAAATTGACACAGAAGAAACTGGAAAAAACACCCCTGAAATCTCTGAAATGAGAGCGACTGAAAAAAGAAGCATCTACGAGGCCACAGAGAAAATCAGATCGGAAATATCTCAGGTAAAAATAAGAAATACCAACATTTATAAAAGAAATGCTCAGCAAATCTAGAACAGGGATAGATTAAAAAAATAGATGATGACAGGAAGAGAATGGAAACAGTGAATGATCAGTATAGGAAAGAAACAGAATATAAGAAACAGATTCAATCAGATATCAAGGAAATTAAACATTCCATTGAAAGCTGGCAAAATCACTTGAAAGAAACTGAACGCACACTTTCAGGCCTCGAAGATAGGATTTCAGCTAGTGATCATGAAAGGAGAGATCTCCTGAAAATAACAAAAGATTAGGAAATAACAATTCAACAACTATAAGATGATACAAAGAAAAATAATATAAGAATAGTTGGTGTCAATGAAGAAGCAAGAGTCAACCCAAATGCTATAAAAAAAAACCACTTGCAGAAGTAATGGCAGAAATATCTCAAGCACAGGAAAAGAATCTCACATACAGTAAGTGAGGCATATAGAACTCCAAATAGCCATAACCAAAATAAATCTACATTTAGACATATAATATTAAGATCCAAGAAATTCGGGCTGGAGGTACAGCTCAGTGGGGTAAGTGCTTGCCGCTAAGCACTAAGGCCCTGAGTTCGATCCCCGGTCCCGGAAAAAAAAAAAAAAAAAAAAAAGATCCAAGAAATTCACCACAACAGAGTGGTAAAATTTGTCAGAGAAAAGGAAAAGATCACTTAAAAAGATAAGCCCATCAGAATCATGGCAGACTTCTCAACACAAACCATCAGGAAGAGCTTGGAGTAAAGTATTTCAAGTCCTGAAAGAAAACAACTTCCAACTCAGATTGATGTATCTCGCAAAACTGTCTTTCAAAATTAATGGAGGAATAAGACACTTTCACGACAAAGAACAACTGAAGAAATTCATGACAACCAAATCGAACACTATGAAGGGTACTGAAAGATATTCTAAATAGAGACAAAAATTCCAAGAACAGCAACAGAAACAAACAGAGAGAAAAAGCAGAGAAATGACAACAGGAGAATAACATGACAAAGACAAGCCAATACACACCAGTTATAACCATATATATAAATGGTCTTAATTCACCAATGAAAAGAAACTGACTGGAAGAATGGAACAAGAAACAAGATCCAGCAATATGCTGTATATAAGAAACACATTTAACTAAAAAAAAATTCATAGATTAAAAGTCAAAGGATGGAAAATGATACTCCATGCAACAGGAACCCAGAAGAAAGGCAGGGATATCTATACTGTTTTGAGACAAAGTGAACTTCAAACATTACAATATTTAGTACTTGGTTTATAGTATGCACATGAAATTGAATTAATAATTAATAACCTTCCATAAAGAAAAACATCAAACCCAAATGGTTTATCTGGTGAATTTCACCAAACACTGAAGGAGAAATGACGCAAAGTCTGAAAGTCTTTTCTAGAAAGTAGAAACACAGGGTCCACTTCCCAACTCATTCTGTGACACTAGCACTTACCTTAATCGCAAAACCAGAGAAACGTGTAACAAAGAGTAAAATTGCAGAAATTACATTCTGTGGTATTTACACAGCTTTTATAATTACTAACATGTATATATGATTATTTATGAAAGACAAAAAGTTGGTATTCTAATTTACTTTTTACATGGGGTTGAAATTTGAACCTTCTAGGTCCATAACCAAATGAGAGATCTTGGAGAAAGCAAAGTATGAATAAAAGAACTTGCTTTCTAGAATCAAAGGCCTACCTGCCACCAGGATCCTCCTAAATTTCTGTCATGTACACTGGTCCCCAAAACTGTACAAAAACCCAATAGACCTAAACATCAACAGTGTCCACCCTATGGACCACCCTTCTCTGACTAGTGGAAAGCTTCTGTTTTATTCTTTCTAATAAAACTACTTTTGACCATTCAAAAAAAAAAAAAGAAATTTGAACCTTCTACCTGTAATCAGAGTGTATAGTTTTAACAGGTAGCACTCTGTGTATAGATATCCAGGATATTCCCTTCCCAGCCCAAATGGGTATCACTGATATGATTATATTAGGAATTGTGATGTGATTTAAATGAAAACTTCCTACTGAATTTTCTGTTTGTAGGGCTTACTATCAGGGGTAAAATTCCTCACAGGTGATAAAGTCAACATAATGTCAATAGGTATGATACAAAAGGGAAAGGAGAGAAAGAGACATTTTGTTTCTACACTTACGAGTGTGAGAACAAGAGAGAAAGAAAGCGACACATCATTTTTGGTGTCTTTACAAGAATTTGTCTGTCTTTTTTACTGAGGCTCAAATTCAAGAGGGGATTAGGTAGATTGGGGAGGAAACCAACAGCGGAGGCTGAGTGCATGTTATCAGAATATGACTTCTGCTGCAGGGACACGATACAGAGCTGATGTTTTAAGCCCGGCCCCTCTCCCCTACGCTGTGAATATGCTCAGCTGTGCCAGGAGATGCTGCTTCCTGTACCTCAGGGCAGTTGTGCAGCTCCTAGCAAACCTGAACTCTGGACAAACTATTCCCCACAGCCATGAGCAGAGATCTGCAAGCTCCTTTGGGCAATGAGCTCAGGCTGTCTTCTACTCGGGTACATGCTTCAGTAGCTGATATGGATATACCTCCCATTGTGGTTAGACAGGCTGGACATCTGCCAAGAGTCTCTGTGAGCTGGGTTTCCAAGGGGAAGAGTACAAAGCTAAGTAATGGTGGTGGGGATATGGAGACTTGGCAGGGGTCGGGTGCCATCCTGGTGGCGGCTTTGAATTTCCAAGTTCATTAAATCAGCAGCACCTGCACTTTTGCAGCTGTTGTCCTCCTTCCCTGTCATCCCAATTGGGTGAGAGCTGACTACGCTAATGAAGTATGGGCGTCCTTATTCCAGAACATGTGATGTAAAAATTTCCACTGGGTTTGAAATTCATTTCTATTACCACAAAATCTTTCCAGTTAAACAAGAGAAAATTCATTAAAGGTGTTATATAAACTGTCAGTTGTGTTAGATACTTAAACTGTTGCAAAATTTGGAATCCCCTACACTTGGGAATAAAGTTGTTGTTGAGGTCAGCTATCAAGAACTTGGAATTTCAATCAGGAACTCTTTAGGTGTTTCAAATATAAAACCTGATAGTTATGAGTGTAGCATCAAAGTCATTCACCAAGGTACTTGAGAATATTTTACATTTCATAAAAGTTTTTGATAACAGTTTTTTTTTTCCAGTACCAAGGATTGAACTCGGGACATTGTACTTGTCAAGCAGGCACTTATTCCACTGAGCTCTATCCCCAGCCCAGTATAACAGTTAATTTAAATCACTATAACAGTTTCATATTTTGATCGTAATTATATACGATAAGGAAAATGTAATGAACATTTCCATCAACCTTCATTTTCACATCCCTGAGTCTCCTTAGTTTACTCCTATAGTTTTGCAAACTTAACCCCAAAGGAAACACTGGGGGTGTAGCTTTCAGAAGTGAGAAATGTTATATATGAGTTAATGTCATTATGTAGGTGTGGGGTCCTGATAAAAGGATGAACTTGGCTCCCTTTCTCTATCTCTGTTGTGTGATTTCTTGTTCTTCAGCTTTGGCTAGATGAATAAGAAAAACTTCACCAAACATGGGCCCCTCAAGTTTGAATTTCACAGTCTACAGAACTGAAAGGAAAAAAAAAAAACGAACAAAATAAACTTAAAAAAAAAATCCATTCTCCAGAACAATATTCTTTTATATCAGCAAAAAACAGAGCAAGATGGCTCAGTCAACATGGGTTATCTGTTTCTAAAGTCGTGTAGACATTTCTTTGTGCTTTCTGAAGCTTGGTCAGCTGGAGACTGATGAGAACCAACAGCGGGGGCCAAATAGCTAGTAGCAAAGCTCCAATGCATATGGCGTGCTGTGGATGGACGACGCACCTGCATCTCTTAACGTGTATGGGAAATGCACTGTTTTGAACTGTTCTATTTGTAAGGTGAAATTACTATTCATCCTTTTTAATGCCCACATACTGACCAGCTGACTTAAGCTCATGAAGAAGTTACAGGTACATTTATCAAAGAGACACTCAACGATGTGAAACCTACCTCAGGATTTTAAGGAAGACATTCACTTTTGTTCAGAGATTGCAGTGACAAATTACAACCACACGAGGGTAGTAAAATCACACTGTTGTCTCCAAATGGCAATTTAATTGTATACTCCAAAAGTATTTGGCTAGAATATTTGTTTTGTACTTTTACATTTTCGACAGTTATTATTCTCCGTTTCCCTGATTTGGATTCTGAGAGAGTTTTTCCAACGCAATGAAATAAAAAATCTTAACACACATATTCTTTTAGCTTCTTTTAGCAGCAGTATTTTTGCTGTGGCTCACAAATGCTGTATTTCAGAAACAATTGCTCAGTTAAGTAAGTTTCTTCACCTCAAATGATCTTTTAGGTCTGTAGAAGTATAGCCCAGCATTCATTCCTGCATGTGGCATGACGTTTCAGTGTGTACACGTGTGTTTACCCTGAAAAGTTTAAGGAAATTACATTAGCTGTAACTATTACAGTTAACAACAGACTTGTTTTGGACACATTCATAAACTCCTTTTACTTTTTCCTATTACCATCCTGAGAACCCTCTATGTTGATCTCTTTCTCATGAACATGTTGAGTTCTGTGGCTTTCTTGAAATTTTTAGTAACTTTTGTCCAAGAAGTCTTGCTTTGTCATTTTCTGTGGGCCCCACAAATGACACAGTGAGTGCTGACTGCACCCCTTCCTTTGCAGCTCTATTACATGACCACGGTGCTCCGGAAGCTGAAAATTTGTTATCTTCCACCAGCCTCTCCCCAGTATCTTGGGCGGGGCCCATTAAATACAGAGGAAAAACTAATTTCTTAGGTTTTTGTGCCCAGAAAAGGAGGTACTTCTGGAGAATAAAGCTACCATACTCGTGTGTGTAGTCACAGGCCATGGCTGCCACTCTCCCTGGACTTTGGAGAATTCTGTGGTGTCCTGTTCAGCCTCTCCTTTCACCCTCCAAGTCTCTCATCAGGCATGAGGGGAAAATTGTTCCCTTCTTGTCCAGATAACTGACAGCAAATGAATTCTTTCCCCAATCCTGAATCTTCAGCCTCACTTTGTTTATAACGCAGGATGAATGAGGAGCTTGTGCTTAGTTCCTCCCATTCAAGTTCTGCATGGGTTTTAGCCTCACTTTGGAAGTTACAAATTCTTGGTCCTCTCATCCTTTACAGAACTCACTGGAAACATACAAAAAGGCTCAGTGTAAGAACCGTCCACATCATTTGTGTTCACATTAGAAATTTAAAATTATTCTACATTAGAGAGTTATAGCTTTAAATCACAAATTTAGAATGCTATATTACAAAGATATGACACCACTCTTACCTGAGAAGTATTTTAAGTAATCACAATTTTATTAAGGTATCAGAGTCTTCATCAATAGGAAAGATGGATTCTGCTCAATTTTTTTCAAAAGAAATCTGGAAGAGATCCAGAATGGCTAAATAAAGGATAAATTATGTCTGAGAGACCCAGAGGAGATCAACTAAAAACACAGGTAATTGCAAAAAGGGGAGAGACATATACCCTGACATGGAAAAACAAATCTATTTGAAAGAGACTTTCGAACAAACAAAACGTATGAAAGAAGTTGTAAAGAGGGGAAGCATCCCCGGAGAGGTGCAGTTCCACCCTCGCATACCATGAGGACCACCATTTCAAGAACTTCCTAAATAACGGCTGGGTCCAAGGAGTGCAGCAGAGTCCAACTTTACAGGGCAGACCTGGGAGTGCATGAGACCTTCCACCCACGCCTCTTTCCTGAATGCTGTAAAGGCTGTGGCCCAGCAGTGTTTCCACTGCCACACACCAGGAGCAAGCAGCCTGTGGCAGCAGATGTTCCCTCCTCACTTGACCAACTTCAGACGCTAAGAGGATAAAGACACTTGAGAAACCTCAACAAATTAGCCCCCAACAGAGACCGAGGTGAGGGCATGGAAGTCAATGAAGTTGAGAATAAATAAATAAATAAATAGCACAAAAAAAAAATCAGTGAATCACAGAGCTCATCCTTTGAAAGAATAAATAAAATGGATAAGGCCTGAGCCAGATTTACCAAGAGAAACAATGAAAAGGCTCACATTGGTGCACTTAGAAATGAAAAAGTAGACACTGTCAAAACCCAGCGGATAGTAACTATTACCAAAAATTGTATTTCAACAAATTAGCAAAATTTAAAGAAATGGGCAGATTTCTAAATTTATACAAATTACCACAGCTAACCCAAGAAGATATAAATATGCTCAATAACCCAAAAAGAAGCATGATAAAAACTCAGAAGGAAAACAGATACAGAAGGGTCAAACCTGAGTTGATCAAAGCTATTTCTGGTGAACCAACAGGCAGCATCATATTAAATGGGGAAAAGCTAGCAGCATTCTCCATAAAATCAGGAGCAAGACAGGGATGCCCACTATTCCCACTTCTACTTAGCATAATATCTGAAACAGTAGCCAGGGCCATCAGGCAAGAGGAAGAGACAAAAGGGTTACATGTAGGAGAGGAAGAACTCAAATTATCATTACTTGTGGATGGCATGGTGCTCCGCACAAAAGATCCATGGAACTCTGCTAAAAAGCTATGAGAACTAATAACCAACAATACTTCAACAACACAGCAGGATACAAAGAAAACATACATAAATTATTAACATTTGTGTACACCAATAATGAATTTGATGAGAAGAAAATTAGGAAAACATTACCTTTCACAGTAGTTTTAAGAAAAGTGAAATGCCTGGGAATTAACCTAACCAAGAAAGTGAAAGATTTCTACAAAGAAAACTACAGTACTCTCAAAAAAAGATTTCTTTTTTTTTTTCATGCGGTACTGGGGATCGAACTCAGGACCCTGCACTTGCTAGGCAAGCGCTTATTCCACTGAGCTATATCCCCAGCCCCAAAAAGAAGATTGAAAATGAGTGAGACTGGGCGGCACTCGGCTGCGCGGGCTCCGGCAGCGCCCTCCACGGTCCTCACCTCCGCCAGCCGCGCTCCCTCCTCCTCCTCCTCCTCCCTCTCCCCTGCCCCGTCCTCCCTGGCTCCCGGCGCGAACAGCCGCAGGAACCGCGTCCCCTCCTGCGCCAGATTTTATTGATTTGCTCCAACGTATCCTCTGACTGCTGGCTGAACTAGAGGCTCTTCTGCAAAACTGTTACTAGGGGACTTCCGGGAAGATGGCGACCAGGAGAGCAGCAGAGGGAATCTCTCCCAGAGACCGATCCTTTGCGCGCAGCTGCACGGTCCGTGGATGCAAAATTCCAACTGATCGGGCTGCTCTCCGCGGCCTGAGCATTAAAGGGCCGGCTGACAAGCCGTGCGGCGAGAAGTGGGCGGAGCCTGAGAGCTGGGCGCCCAGGGGATTGGTGCAGCATTTGGGCAGCAGCTCTGTTCAAATCGCGTACAGCCGAGAGAGCAAGTGCGGAGGGAAGGACGGCTTCAGCTCCTGAACCCGACCGGCTCAGAGGCGGCTGTAACCAGGATTTTTTGGAGGCAGCAGAGCAGAGGAAACTCAGAGAACACGCTACTGGGACAGACTGCGCCAATCTGGGCAGCAGTCCGGGATCCCGCTCAGAACCCCACCCCACAGCTGGCGCTGCGCGAACCGGGGCAGCTGCGATCGGCGGGATTTCTGAGTCGGGAAAAAGCTCCATCCAGAGAGATACATCTGAACTGCATTCCTGTCTGCACGATCAAAGGGTGAGTTAAGTGGGCGCTCTAACCGGTTTTTCCTGAATCGGGAAGAAGCTCAGCCCAGCGAGTAACATCAAAACAGCTTTAAAAACTGCGGGATCTCCCGGGTGGGAAGAACTAGCTAGGCGCCCCAACGGGATTTGTGAGGGGGGAA